>JASANF010006240.1:0-57613 GCA_030248245.1 Trissonchulus sp. WLG1_4
CCCGGTTTATACTTCGTGTTTTGTGTTTGGTGTTTTAGTGTTTTGTGCTTTCTGTTTTCACCCAGTGTTTTGTGCTTTTCTATCCAATTCAGAAATTTGTGTTTTGCTTGTGCTTTTGTGTTTTATGTTTTGTGTTTTTGATCTTGTGTTTTCAGACATAAAAATTTTGTGATTTTGGAATCATGTTGAACATTTGTGTTTTGTGCTTTTGAGAGTGCTTTTGTTTTTTTGTTGTTTTGTGCTAAGCACTATCCAGTTTATACTCAAAAGCACAAAACACACGTCACGTGTTCTTATCCTGTAATCAGATTTAACTGTCAAATATAATCCAATAAGCCCTGTACTTGAAAAAAATTTTTTTGTGCAGTTTTATTAACTATATTAACTAGTCTGTCATATTTGTTAATTTTTATTTAATTAGGCTGACGCTATAAATTTTGAATTTTTATTAAAAAGTTTATTTATAAATTATTTAATTTAAAAGATATATAACTGTATAAAAGACTCTAAAAACTTTATAAAGTGTATTACTCGAGGAAAATAAAATTTTTTGCCAATCTACATTATATTATATTTGATAAGAACAAGAGGCAATTTTGATTGGCTAAACACAAAAGCACATTTTAAAAAGATGAACATTGCCCATGTTTTGAAAACACACCCAGAACACACCGAAAAAACAAAAGCACAAATCAAAAACACAAAACACAAAGGACAAAGTATGAACCGGAAAACACAAAAAATGAAAACACAAAACACTATAACACAAAAACACGAAGTATAAACTGCAAAAACACAGAAACACTGACGAAAACACAAAAGCACAAAAGCACAAAGCACACCGGAGACCACAAAACACAAAACACGAAGTATGAGCCGAGAAAGCACAAAACACGAAGCACAAAAACACGAAAACACAAAAACACAAAACACAAAACACGAAGTATGAACCCTGCTTAATACGCAAATGTTTTTCTGTAACATTAGAAGTCTGTGGTGCCTATTTTTTAGGTTGAAGGGGTCCAAAAAAATTCCGCCAACCGCCTACCTAACTGGACATTCGCGGCTGACCCAAAAACTAAATTTTTCAAACTCCTAAAATCACACAAGTCAACCCTTGTGAAATATACATGGACGTTTTCATTACGATGTTCGACTAGAGTTCTGCCCGGGCCTGTAGCGGGCCCCGGGCCGCCGGCCGGGGCCGGGCCGGGCCGGCCCGGGCCGGCGGGATGTGTTAGAAATCGGCCCGGCCCGGGGCCCGGCCTGTAAAATTAGAGGCCCCGGGCCGTGCGCGGCCCGCCGGGCCGTAGCGGGCCCCGGGCCCCGGGCCTAGAAATCCGCAAGCCCATGGCCGTCTCGAGCTTCAGCAACGTATGAAAAATTACTTCATTGCATATATATTGATTTTTATAACTGCGCAGGCACTTCTACGACCCGCAGACGCACACACCACGCATTTCCTCACTTACTGAAGTCTGTGCCGGGCCATCCCTCGTACTCCGGGCCTGCTCCGGGCCGCACCGAGGGCCCCGGGCCGACAGGCCCGCTACGGCCCGCCGGGCCTGTAGCGGGCCGCGGGCCCCGGCCCCGAAAGTGCGTAGTGCGGCCCGGCCCGGGCCCGGCCCGGGCCCGGCCCGGGCCCGGCCCGGAAAATTTGCTAGGGGCAGAACTCTATGTTCGACTCTACTCAGGAATAACGATACACGTATTTAAAAATGAATCTGCCTTTGTACGTTCAGCTGTCGTGTGTGAAGCAAAAACAGATTTAATAAGGGTTACTAACTATCAGCCCGAACCGCTCATTAGCTATCACAAATAAAACTTACGGAACTTGGAATGACAGGAAAGTTAAATTGTCAGAAAAACTGTGTCATGCGGTCAAATGCAAATACGGAATAAGTGACTCAATATATATATACGCTGAACTTTATTAATAATTTAGCACAACGTATATAGTTAAGTTAAGGTTAAGCCACAGTTTGTTGAATTGATAACTAAATTATGAATTGTTATATTGCGGTCGCAGGTCTTTTAAACTTTGCAATAAAAAGGTCGACTGAGTCTGAGACTTTAGAATCCTGGGCCAGAGACAGACAACGACGTCTGGGGACTTGCAAAAAATTGGAGCGCTTAGTGACTCATAAAACCTTGTCTAAACTAATTTCTTGTAAATTCGGAAACACTAAAGGTATTTCACAACGCTAGACCTATTTACGCAAATACCGCTTAAAAACCGTATACCTTGGGGCTAAACGCGGGCGCAAAGAAAAAATTATTCACAAGTTAAAACACTGAAAATGAATAACGAAACATGCCGAATAGTTTGCGACACTACACTCACCAAGTTTTGGAGTACCATAGGTACACACGACTAATCCCTAATTCGAAAAACACAGCTTAGAAACCTGGATTTTTAAACTAGAACAGAAGACCCACAAGTTTTCACACAATAGTTATCAATCAGATGCACAGTGGAATAACAAGTGGGAACGAAAAGAAAGTCATATCTATCTAAAGTGTACGAATTTACAGTAAAAACAGGCCTACTATGGTCCGAGCCGGGGACAGTGTAGCGCAAGGAGGTTGCTCTACTGCCCCTAGCCGTCTACGCAGCCGGCGGGACTTCTAGATTAAGGCTGCGGTGTCTTCCTTCCAGTACAGCTCAAAATTAACATCATATGATTCCGGAGTCAGCGTCACTGACCTCATTTTGCAATCAGTGACTGCAGTCAGCCTACTGACGTCACAGGTCCAATGTTACTTCCGATAGTTTTGATTTTCATTAACTGACTCCGAGTCAAGTTCAGTGACTGAATCACCTTAGTCATACTCGCTCTGATCTCGATGCTTGCAATTCGTTCTTTTCATAATTAAATCGAGTGTTTCTTTTTCTGTCAGGGTCCAGCAATTTTTGGTCAGACTTTAATTCACACATTGCACTGAATAAGCGAGACACACGGGAGGCATGTACATACGTATAAAATACAATGATTATGTTCGAAGCCGTATTCAAATTTCAATTGATAGGATATAAGCTGTCCTAAACAAAATGACAAACACGTAACACAGTTTTAAATATACCAAACGAAAGTTTCTAATACCTATATCATTTTTGGCATAGTTCCTAAGCTAAGTTCTTTTTCTAAAACTAAGATTCACTTTTGGAACCAGTCCATGGTGTAAAGTGAATACAGGCAAAAATACTTAAATCTTAATAAACTGACAGTATTCTGAACCACAGTGGTGTAGTGGCAGAGCATTGGGGTTGCTAAACCATGTGTCGGTGGTACGTGTCCAGAGCAGGATACCTTTTTTTAAAATTACGGCAGCTAAATTTATTTTTTTTTCAAATCCGCAATTAGTGATGGGTAAATCTAATGCAAATCATAGTTGCAATTTTTACACACTTTGTAAATATACTTGGTGACTTGTTAGAATACCATATTTTGCAAACTTACACCTTGAAAACTATGCCTTGCTTTTCGTATTGTTTTTGACGTATCAGACGTTCTAGATTTGTAATATAATAAAACACTGTGTACATAGTGTAAAGGGGCAAGACGTGTTACTTGACGGGACCTTACACAAGGGCTTTCGCACCCTAACTATGTACATCAAACAACTGATTATGACATGTTTGAAGAAATTACGAATGCAACAGCCAATGTCTGCTCTAAAGATAATAATATAACTGTAACAGATACCTAACTGTATAATTGTTGTCGGGGATTTTCACGCCAGAATTGGCGCTGAAATTCCTTGTGTTAATCTACGTTTTGACCCGAAATTCGATGTTTTGCCAACAGATCCTAATATTAATGTTGGCCGTACGCGCTGCTCACAAGACAGTATTCATAACACTTTTGGTACCAAGCTTATTTCCTATTGTTGAACAAATCATCTGCATATACTAAACGGTTGCTACGGTCAGGATGCCGGTATAGGTTGTTTCACCAACAGTGAGCGCAACATTGATGGAGTTACAACGGCGGCTAGTGTGGTGGATTATGCCTTTGTGAGCAGTGCGATTCTGAAGTATACTGTAAATTTTGCTGTGGACTTGCTGTTTGAAGACCATGCTGACAACCACAGTTTCTCAACTCACAGACCTTTAATGTTAAGTTTGAATAAACTTGTAATGAACAAGATGTTACAGCAGCAATAAGGGATGATTAAAGATGTCATGCAAGCGTGCATGTTGTGTGTGTGGACCATAAAAATAGAAATAACTTTTAAATGATTATGTTTCTATTCTCCGATATCAGTGCATATCAGCACTATTTTCTATCCGATGTCGACACTCATGTTCCTATTTGTGACATTCGTATTTTGTCACCCAAAGCTAGGAAGTTCGTAAACGCACATTAGGTGGTGTTAACTACTTTAATACAGTGGTCTTAGTGGTCTAGTGGTTAGTATTCTTCACTCTGAATCTGTGGGTCAGAGTTCAAATCTCGCTGACCACATTTGGTGAGTGCATGTAGGTATCTGATTTTTGCCTAAATTTTTTTAATTTTATTTTAATATTTTAGTATTTAGTTTGAAACGTGTTTCTGTGTACTTTAGCAATTTTGTCTGAAAATAAACTTTGAGCTACTCAGCAGTAAATGTGAGCAGCGCAACGAACTGGCAAATCTTTTAGCCGAAAATAATGGCCGCGTTTTATATTTCCTGCGAAATATTGACATTCTAAACTCACAAAGTAACCACTTCTCACTCAGCAGAAGAGCTTGTTGTGAATTAATTTCAGCTTAGCGAGGACTAATCTACGGCGATCAAGTCAACTTAATAGTTGAATAGGGGAATATTCAATATTAATTAAATAAATACTTCAGTTTAAAAAACTAGACCCTCCTCAAACCCTCATCGCACCCCTGATGGCCAAAAACGTGCACTAAAATTGAGTAAAAAAAGTCAAAAAATCGTTAAAAAATTCCTGATTTCGTCAAAAAGTGTACTCCAAAATTGAGTTAATAATCGAAAAACTGCAAATTTTCCGGCTGTCTTCAGAAAAAACAAAACCAGGATCACTCCCTTTTTACCAAAGGTCGGTCGGTCGGTCCAACTATTTTTTTACCTCGCTGATTGCTCCCGTGCATTTTTGCACTACACTAGAACGTCTACGTGAGAAAATTTCTATGAGAAATATAAGACCCAGATCCCAGAGACTAAAGGGCTGCAGTTTACAGGTTTAAAATTCCTGATGTCGACACGAGTTTATTGTCGTACTTCTATTTTTGTGTCTCTCAAAAAGTTTCATCCATTTTTTTCTCCATTTTTACCTCCACTTTTACGACTGAAACTGCTCTCATAAACAAAGTTTTCGCCAAAAAAGCAGAAAATAAGTGAACTTTTATGACTTGATTTACGACAAAGACGATGAAATGTCAACTTTGCGGGGCCAATCCAACAATTTAGCCGAGTTTCTGGTTCAGGTTTGTCTGGTTCTTCATGAATCTGCTACACGTTCACGGCTGGTGAACACAGAAAATTGAAGGCCTCTCTCCTTCCTGTCTGTGTGGAAGCATATTGTTTCTGGGGCTCCCTAAGAAGTCTGTCTCATTTAGGTTGTTAGGTTTATGTTGCATGCCTTTTGGAAGCTTCTTTCATTTCCTGACGTTTTTTATACACCAACTTGACTCACTGGTTTTTTAAACCGAATGCCTCTACTGTAAACTTTGACACGTTGACCAGCTGTTTTTTACGATACCTTAAAATCATTGTTTTTTTACTTGTTCTAAGTTTTACAACGTGTTTTTCCTTTTGTAAAAATTTTTATGTTGGTATTATTAGAATAAGCCACTGTTAGTCATGCACATAAGCTTCTTTTGATGCGACCTTCATGTTTGTATATATCTTCAATTGATTTGATTTGATGTTTACTTCTCAAGAATCAAGTGATTTGATTTAATGCACCTAAAATCAAAACTGCATCAAAGCCTGTTTTGATTTGCTTTGCATCAAAAGTCAAAACAACTATTTCGCAATACACTAACACGTTTGGGTACCTACTTGGTAGCACATTGCTAACTAGGCATGGGCACGTTTACAAAAATCTGTAAACGTTTAAACGCTCGCGTTTACAGATGAGAAAACGCGTTTAAACGTTTAAACGCGTTTTCCGGTTGTAAACGTCTTTTGACCGTTTAAACGTTTAAATGTAAACGCGTTTAAACGTATAAACGTTTAAACGCGTTTAAACGTTTAAACGTTTAATCGCGTTTAAACGTTTAAACGTTTAACCGCGTTTAAACGTTTAAACGTTTAAATGGTTAAACAAGTGTTAAACTTAAACGGTTCAAACCGTTTAAACGTGCCCATGCCTATTGCTAACAATTTAAAAAGCAACAAAATATTAGGCCAATAAATGATCGCAATATTGCCATTAGTTTATAAATCGACTAGATTTTTGTGTGTACAAGTGCTGACATGTATCATCATACTTTGCGACATCCTTTTAAGAAAGACGTACATTCGAACTGCGTAGGTGTGACCCAGACATAATCTATACCCTACAGCTTCTGCTTATTTGCTTGTAGATTACCATTTCTCGGTTTCTGAGTGCAAAAGATTTTTCCATTAGAAACGGGCATTAATTAGCTGCGTAGTTAAATATTTAACTGTTTTTTTCAAGTTGCGGAGTTCAGATTCAGATAGACGAAGAAACATTTTAAATTTTAATGTTTGGAAAGCTCTATATAAACTAAATTTCTTAATTCAACTACATTCAATTTCATATAATTGTGGTTTCACAGTATATACAATGCGTAACATTTTTAAATCACTACTAAACGTTTAAATCGTTCCGCGAAATTGAACAAGTCAAGTCACCACAAAATGAAACTATATATGCAAAAGTTACTAAAGTTAATTAAGTTTTCCACTTTTGATGATTAGACGCAGTGTAATTAGGTGAGGTGAGGCAGGTCCCGACTTCGCTTCATGGGCTGTTTTTTGCGTCGGCATTTCGTAATTATCAGTTTCTTACTTTCTATGACCACCAATTTTCTCCCCTGTCGCCAGACCTTGGCTTGTCTGTGACTTTAGGCTCAGGCTATCAGATTATGCCCAGGATTTGCCCAGGCTAGTCACGTACATTTTTGGCTCTAACAGGATATTATTATGCACTGTCTCGAGTGGGAAAAGTGTCATACTCTTCAAATTAAGCCAATATAACTGATCAACGAACACTGAATCTTCAGTACTATAGGGTTCTTATTTCTTAAACCAGGTTTTGGACGTGTCTTTTCATGACTTTATCGGATTAAACGAACTGGACTTATCTGAGTCCTAGGAATTTAAAAATAGAATTGCGATTTCAAGTCTATTTTAACAGGATTGTTGTACAACATTATCAAGCATGATATTTAAATCGTTTAGCTAGACTGAATTAACACTAAAAAAAGTAAAGTTTTTTACTAAAGTTTTAGTAAAGTTAGTTAGTTAGTTAGTTAGTTAGTTAGTTAGTTAGTTAGTTAGTTAGTTAGTTAGTTAGTTAGTTAGTTTTTTAGTAAAGTTTTTTAGTAAAGTTGTAAATAAACCTCTTCATTTTGTCTTAGTGTGTGCAGTGCTTCTTCAAAATGCCTAGGGCAACCTAAAAGCAAAGCTCTTAGTTTTAAATAAACTTTTAGTCTGTTATATGGCTGAAATTATGGATTATATTTTTACGCTATTTTACTTTTTTTAATTTTTTTTCCAATTTTCATGGCTTCATTCTATATCACACTATATAGGGTTTTCATTAAATTATTTAATGTTTTATAAAATTTATATTAATAATAGTTGTTGCAATAGTCTTTGTGCTTTAACGTAATTATTAACCGAATATTTTTAAGTAGCATACGCTAGGTAGAACTGCATACGTGGGCTTCTCTTTTAAGCGATTATCTAAAATTTTTGTTTGATATGTCCACTTCACAATTTTGACAAAGTCAGAAAATTGAATCAGTAAATTTGTCTAAATTTTCTTGTCAATTTAATTTGCCGACGTCTGCTTTTTAACATCTGCTGGTGTTTTAAACTTTTTTAACTTCAGCCAAAACAAAAAACATTATCGTCAGTACATAACTTTTAACCATTCTTCACATATGGTCCTCGAAAAATTAATTAACACTTCATATTTATTCAATAACTTTGTTTTTTACTCTTGTGAAGTTTGCTTAGAAGGTTACTTTTTGAAGTGCTCAGTACATTTTTCACAGAAAAATGCCATTTAGGTTAGCTCTATGTACTTTTTTTCTAAAACATCCAACACAAAAGAAACCCTATAAAGTCAAAAGACGCGTTTCTTTCCAAGACATTCAAAAACCTTTGCTTTCGAACGTTTTACTTATGCATTTTTGATAATATTGAATTTTTCGACATTAAATGTTTTCATATTACTACTCGCGTGACATGGTGTAGCAGAAAAAATTGCAAGTATGCGAAATTGCTCCATATAAGCTATAACTATCCGTCATGAAAAAATGTCATCTAAATTTTATTTGTTTGAATATTGTTCATGTCTCTACTTGTTTTAAATTTAACACATCAGCTATAATTGTCTCGTGCAATTTGTCTTATTTTATATCTACATTTTTTGTCATCTCTATTTGACCTTCTATAGTAAAAACAGGTATGACTTTTGGCCAGTAAGCGTGTTGTAATATTTACATATATAACGTCTGTCAAAAAATGTTGAACACTGAGAGAAAACAGGTGGGATGAATTTAGATGCTACTCGGTGTACTATTGATGGCTGACATTTTTTGAACGAAATCGCCGGTTTTTTGTCTCAGTATTCAACATATTTTGGACAAACTTTGGAATTTTGGATACATTACTTTTTAGAATTCACTTTGAATATCCCATATCAGCTCACATGTAGCTCTTAAACGATATGCAGTGCCAGATTTGATGGAATAATAATTTATTTATTGGAATAACTTTAATCGATTTAATCCGTTTAATCTGCTGGAATTTTAAATGAAATAATTAATTGGTCCCTTAATCCATTGACTTTGGCATTGAATGGGAAAAGCATCCAGCAAGATTCCATCAGAAGAATTAAAAGAGTTAGAAGCAACTACTTACTGTAAGCTCATTCGTGGTTAGTTATTTTAATAGTTATATAGTTTCATGAAAATTGTGTAATTATTAAACAATATCTTCATTATGGGCTCTTACCTGCTACTGTAACAAAACAATACAAATGTTCCTACATTATGTATTTTTAGAATACTAATTAAGAATCTTAATTGTTTTGCGGGCGCTTAGTTACTAAATAAATCAATATTAGTTGCGGAACTCCCTTTTAGGGTGGATTTCACAATGGTGGTTTTACTGAACCATGGTTTTACGTACGTTTTCATATGATTTGCACATAAGTTCATTGCGAAATATCGCCAAATTCGTTACGAATTTCATTTTCTTAAACCATGGTCTTAGCTCAGTTGAAATTGCATCGAAACAGAGACCTGCTGTGCTGCAGGTTTCAAAATTCAACTGCGCTAAAACCATGGTTTAAGAAAATGTACGAAATTTGTAACGAATCAGGCGATATTTCGTAATGAAATTATGTGCAAATCATATAAAAACGTACGTAAAACCATGGTTTAGTAAAACCACCTTTGTGAAATCCACCTTATAGTGTCAACCATTGTGCTTATTTATTAAATGTCGTAAATACTGCTAAAACAATCTCACAGGTTGGTTTTTGCGAAATCAAGTCGATACAGTTTGTGAAATAAAATTGTGAAATTAAAAGTTAACTAGCTGAAATTCTAGGAAGTGTATGTATTTTCAAGCATACCTTTGAAACCGTTTAGTCCGACTAAAATTAGGTTACTCGTTTAGTTTTGTAAAGAGATGTTTATGTTTTGCCGAAAGCAACCTTTTATAAAGCTTTAATTTTTGCAGAAAAATTTTGATAGCAATTTGAAAATATTTTAATTCAATTTATTATATATACATTGCTTACTGTTCATGTTTTAGTTGACAGAAAGGAAATACGACAATGGTTAGTAGTTGCAATTGTAACCTATTATTATCTGATTGTTTTGTATTTGCGTAATGCCTAGTTTATTTTTTAAAAATATTTTTCGTTCAGTGTTATAATTTAAGTAGCCATGTATGCACATAAAAATTTTCGTTGAAAATCATTAAAGATCTTTCATGAGTTTAGGACATAATATTCCGCAAAAAAGCAAGCTACTAAAAAGAACCTTTCTTTTATACGTGTTGTCGTGTGTATTTTTGACATTTGTGGGTGATAGCACAATTTGCATTGAATCTCAAATAAGTTCCCGTGATATTCATAGGTACATACCTTCAGCTTGTGTAAAAATTGCAATGATGTGGTTTTTTAGGTACAAAGATTTCATGAAAGACTGTCCCAGCGGAGAACTTCAGAAGCACGTGGGTAATTCTACTCCCTTGTCTCATCCAATAAGAACAAGCTTAACAAGTCCCCGAATGTCAAGTGGGGATTTAGATAGCTAGACGGGGATAAATTTTTAATTTGATTCCCATTATGCACTCTTGATTTGAGCTATTCAATGAAACATCCTGCGAATCTAAAGTTTGGCTCAGAAATGCTGGACCTTGGACCTTGAGGCAAAACGAAACACACAGTTTCATTACGAAAAGAACGGCCTGTGACCATCAAGAGTACACAGCGCGTAGTCGCAAAATCACGCACCCTTTTTTCAGGAGGTTCAGCAATTTTTGTTCCTTCTAGAGAAGGAACCATTGTTTTGAAATTAACTGCACATAGCGTTTAACGCTACTGAGCAGGCTGCATAGCCAGTATGTTTTACGTGTATTTTCAGCTTGGGAGCTGGCTGCTGATTTTTGTCTGCGTATAAGCAGAAAAATCAATAATCGATGTACACTGCTGCAACAATTTACTTTTTCAAACTCGGCACCGGGATGTTTCACCAGGAGTATATAAGAGCCATTAGAAAACACCGCTTATCGCTTCTTGTTCTTAGAGCTGATTTGTTCAGCTCAGATCAAAGTGTCACTTTTGAGCCAAATGGCTCGTGCAGCGGGATGCTTAACCTGCAGCACTTTTTTGTACGTACTACACTTGTATTTAGATTAAGTAAGAATAGGAGCTAGTTAGTAGTTATAAAGTAGAGTAAGATATATACGAAGTATAGCTTACGGTAGGTATGGAATAGAGAACCGATTCATTTAAATCTGAAAGGTAGACACCGGGGAAGGAACCTTGCCCCTTTTGGGGCCTACTTGTTCATCAGACTTTAATTTGATCATTTAATCAGCTGATATCATATAATCAGTTGCATCAACATTCATCGAGATTAGCGAGTGCATACGTGTCTGATCATGATGGTGAAATATTATCCAACTTACGAAAAACAAAAAAATGAGGCGGAAAATAGGAACTGGGAATCGAACCCAGACCCCTCACATCGACGTCGACAATCCTTATCACTCCAATACAGCCCCCAAGTTTTGAAGGCTTATTTCTGATTTATAACAATAAACAATATACTACGCTGACTGCCTACAATGAACAGTATACGCTCGAGTCCAAAATGCTCAACCGCCAAAATGGTCGAAGCCAAGAGAGTCAATTGATTCATACTTGCAGCCGTATGTCCGTTCAGCCGGCAAAATTACCAAAAAATCATTCCACCAGTATTGCAAAAGTTTAGTATGAGGCGTCAGCATTGATGTTCCATAACATGTGTATTTTAGGAATTTCGTAACATCTACCAGCAGTTCTTTCCCCACGGCGATCCCTCAAGGTTTGCCGACTTCGTCTTCAACGTGTTCGATAAGAATAAAGTAAGTCAAAATAAGTATGCGGTATACCGCAGATTATTGTAGTAATTTAAATTACTGTAATAGCGATACCGTAAGCCCCAACTTTATTAGAGTGTTACAAAATGTATTTTTCAGGACGGCTTCATTTCCTTCCGCGAATTTCTGACCGCCCTCAGTGTCACGTCCAGGGGAACCTTGGATGAAAAACTTGACTGTAAGTAAATATATTCCTAGACCCTGGCAAAATAAAGTAGGCCCGGTTCCCACTACGCAGAAATAAGAAATAAGAAATAGGAAATAAGAAACAGAAATAAGAAATAATAGTCAAAAATAAGAAATAAGAACTTGAAATAAGAAATAAAAAATAAGAAATATAGCCTTGTGCGTTCACATTACAGAAATAAGAAATATAAAGTCGAAATAAGAAATAAGCCCGTCCAATCACAATTCACGCTGTTATTTAATTGGATGTGGCAATTTTTGAGCGGCAATTTAAATTTTTTGATCCCGACTCCTACTTTCAGGTCCTTTGAAAGAAGCCCATATAGCATTTTCAAGAAATAATGAGTAAAATATTAGCACGGCAAATTATTGTTCAACTTTGCTCTTTTTTTAAGTAGGAGGCGCAGTGTTGGATGAAATTTCTGGACATCAGTATCCAAAATTAAATATCCAAAATATGCTCATTGCCCTTTGCTGTTTAAATTTACTAAAAACTCAATAAAAATAAGCAAAAATTAGGTGAAAATAGTATTCTTATACTAAAAAACAAAAATATATGCCCTAAAATACGTAATAATACTACCGTAATCCATATTTTTTCCGTACGTACAGAGCATTTTTGAATAAGCCAATCAGCTGCAAAGGGGGCGTGGCTTAGGTTTTCGCGCTCTAGCAAACGTCCCTGATTGGCTAAATCCTTATTTCTTATTTCTTAAGTTAAAATGAATTTAACTTCTTATTTCAGAAATAAGGTTTGTTATTTCTGAAATAACAAAAGCTTATTTCGACTTTCTTATTTCTTATTTCTGCAGTGTGAATGCCCCTTCATTTTTGAAATAAGCCCTTATTTCTTATTTCAAGTTTGTTATTTCTTATTTCTGCTCAGTGGGAACCGGCCCGTAGCATAAAGTACCATTAGCATCTTAAAACGAAAAAATACTTTTGCGAAATTGCAAACCCAAATGCAATGGCTAGTTATTTGTCGATTCTTCATACCCTCTGGTTCTATGATACCAAGCCGTTTGGTGGATACTCATTAATTAGCAATTGCAATATATTAATTAGTAATTAATTAGTTGGCAAATGTACTAAATGTAGTCAACTCCATTTGCAAACCGTCCAACTTTACCAAAACTGGATTAGTGTATTGCAGACATGCAGTTGCAGGCTGTGGGACCATTAACGGTGCCACGTGGGTAGCAATGGTAGGCACAGTCAGACAGTTTTTAAACACAGTTTGTTATAATTTTCCAAACTTCATGAATTTAGTACCTACCCATCGATCTTTCGCACAAAAAAAAGAACTTGGGAAATTTTCAAACAGCGTTGTGCGAAGTTAGCGGACATCTGTAGTATCTATGCTTGCCAGCATTGACTGTTTTAGGGGCGTTTTCTTTGTACGACGTGGACCAGGACGGGTACATCACGAGGGACGAAATGGTGGAGATTGTGGAGGCCATCTACGATATGATCGGGGACATGATCGAGTTGCCCGCCGAGGAGAATACCGCCGAGAAAAGGGTCCAGAAAATATTCTCACAGATGGACGAAGTCAGTTCATGACAAAAAATTGTTGAACACCCAGATAAAACGTAGGGGAATTTAATACAGACTGAATTTTGGAACAGTTATAGGAAGTTATAGATTTGGGAACGACGTGTTTTGACTGGGGGTTCAGCAATTTTTAGCAAACGCGAACGGGTTATGCATAAAACAGTAATGCAGTTGTGCTGCCTTAATATTATTGGTATTGGTAATATTATCGACAATATATATAATATATAAGAAGGCTCAGTATACTGGAAAGTTACCTTGAGGATTCTGCGGCAGTGACGAAATCAGCTAGCTTAGCATTAGCAATAGTTTATTACTTTTCATTTGCTAAATCTCCACAGGTTTCGATATCCTCAATTATTCTAATAACTTATCTATTAGGTTAGTCTAGCAGTTAAAATATGTACTTTATATTTATCTCAATGCTCCAGGTCAAATAAGAACTGACCATGAGTTATCTACTTTTCCACAGCAGAAATAACTCACATCACGTATGATTATTGCGCTTAGTGAAGGCTAACAAATTAATCCTCTTAAGGGGGGGGGCTACCTCTATAAGTGAAAATTTTAGGTTCTCCGATTCGCTTCAAATTTGCACACAATGTAACCCCAGGGAAGGCGCGTCGCAGATGTAACAAACTGGAACCAATGCTTTTGCCAATTTTTTACTAGGGGCGCCCAAAAATTCAATTTTACGTGTAAATCATAGGCGCAAAAAAAAGTTTTTTGTGCTCCCAAAGCGTTCCTTTACTCGAAATTTTTGTTAATACTGACGAAGCCGATTTTTACATAATTCGATAGCCTAATGTCATATCTCAACCTCTATGATCCATTTTTTTAAATTTTTGCCCATGGCCTGAGCAGTGACACCAAATGTAAAATAACTCAAATTTGGCGAGCCCAAAAAACGGCCTGTTTTTCACATTTTACCCTCGATTTTAGAATTAAAAATACATATCGAAAATCCGGATCATACGATTTTGCGCATACATCTGATCTACTACTATGCCAAGTTTCAGCTTGATTGGCTTAAAGTGGTTTGTGTTAGAACTGTCCATCGAAGGGCTACTTTTAGGCTTTTTTGCGTGCTTTTGCCTATGTAAATACACTGACAAAGGCATCGAACCAAAAGTGCACCTTCAAGCTTAATTGTTCTTATCTGAGGTTGGGGTTCCTTGGGGGACCTAACATATGTGAAAATAAGCAAAATTGGAGAACTTTGATTTTTGACCTGGGTAGCCCCCCCCCCCTTAATGCGACTCTTAATCATCTTAATCTGTTTCAGAATCACGACGGTCGATTGACACGGAAGGAGTTCAAAGACGGATCGAAGAATGACCCGTGGATCGTGCAGGCCTTATCCATGGACATTCAGCAGTGACTCTCCACTCACCAGCCAAAGATTACTATAGTCTGACAAAAAATAGTTGCGCCATTTGAGAAAATGAAACATTTAGTTTCGTTACGACAAGAATAGATGTTGACTATCAAGAGTACAGCAAGTATGTAGTCGCAGAAGTCATGCCACTAAAATAGGTAAGTAACCCGCGCATCTATTTTTTGTTACACTTCAGCTTTACGTAATCGTTCTATTTGCCAAACCGTTGCCGAAAATACCTAGTATTTCGATGGATTCGTTGATTTCAACAAGTACACCTATACACGTTTTTACAAACTTTAAAAATTTACATTTTAGTTTTTCGGCAAAAATAGCATCGGAACGGTTACATAAAGTATATTGTATACTGTACTGTTGTAATACTGCATTGTCGCTTAAACTGGATGGCTGTTTATTGCGTGTGCATACACAGCCTCTGCCCTACATAGCCTAGACCAACATGTCTAATTCACACCTATTTAAATACGCGACGTAGACTTCTATGTTCCCGACAACTAAATTTTCTGTTGCATAGGGAGTAGGGGGTTTGTGCGATTACATGTGCTATATGTGAGTTGGCAATCAGCGGCTGATTTTTTAAAGTATTGTTATACTTCCTATAAAATTTAATTTTTTTTAAAAATTCAAAAATGAGTAAACCTGCTCCTTCACTTTGGAAAAGAAAAAATTCCAAGTTTAAATTAAATTTCAACCTCTGTCCCCCTACATAGCTTTCGTAGCAGTAGGAATAAATGAGCCACCTACCGTAATCTTGGCTGCCTATCGACGTTACGTATTGCCCTAGTTCAAGAATGTCTATTTAATCCCTGATTCTGACAAGTGGATAGTACGTAGCGTCTAGGTTGTGTATGTAAATTGTAGACCGTGTCCGTATATAATGAAATTTTGACACTTCATGGCTTATACACTTTGATAATCATGTACTTCTTAACATCTGACTAAAAGTTATATCAATTTTTCAACTTCTTATTCATTAAAAACAAGCACGTTTTGCGAGTAAAGTTGAACTAATTGTAGATAGATTTCGTCAAGACATTCTTGCAGTGCTGAGGATATTCTTCGAATATAAAACGCGGCGCCAATTTTTTTCAAAGCTAACATTTTTAACCAAGCATGTAGGAATCAGTCTTAATTTATATTTCAGGCTAATAACGTTAAAAATCATTATTCGTCTAAAACGTTTATTCAGGACAACCTATATGACGTCAGTTAATTTTAAGCTTAATACATACAGACAGTCTCGCAGAGTGGGTTACCTGCTCTCTCGGTTTCTCAATTTTTACGCGGCGGCCTCAGCCGCCGCGGTTCTTGTTGTTCCTTCTAGAGAAGGAACTATTGTTTTGATCCATAGTTGTTGCAGTGCAAAACACTGCTAAACGCACTGGATCGCCTATATGTTTACTGTGTAAACCCAGCTGGGTGCTGGCCGCTTTATTTTTGTCTGCGTATATGCAAGTATGTACGTTATCAATAAATGATAGTGTGTTGTAACAGAGATACAATTTTGCACCCTCGGCACCGTAATGTTTCACCTGCAGTATATAAGTGCACCTGGAAAACCCAGTTTATCGCTTCTTGGAGCTGATCTGCTCAGATCAAAGCGTAACTTTGTTGCCGTATGGCTAAATGCAGCCGGATGCTTAACATCCTGCAGCATCAATTTTTTTGTACGTATAATTTAGTTACGATTACGCTAGGTAGTAGAATATGTACATACGTAGTGTATGTAGTTAAAATTAAGCTAAGTAGTAGAGTTAGGATACGCAGTGTATGTAATGAAATAAGCTACATAGGTAGTAGAGTAGGCAGGGTTTTTTTTTTTCAAAATCGGCACTGTGTAAATGTTGTGTAAATTAAGGGTATGTTGTGTAAATTTTTAAAAGTGAGTATTTTAGCATTTTTTAGGTAAAAATTGACCGTTTTTTCACGTGAAAAGTAATATTTCGACTTTGACACTCGAACTACATACGAAAATAAAAAATGAGATAATTGAAAATTTTTGCGTTTTTGTCAGTTCAAGTATCCGACACGCCAGGGCAAGCCCCCCTAAAATTTCGAAAAATCTGAAACAAGCCCTGACACCCAGGCCGAGACCCCGTGTACATGCATGGTTTACACAGATAGAGAGTTGTCCTATCAGCCAGATCCTACTATTTTTTTTCAAATCCGGGTGTAAAACTTTTACAGTAGTTTGACGTAGGACAAGAAATCGCACAGACAGGCTCAGCGTGGCTGATTTTTCACTGTCAACTTTCAAATGCATAAAAACGAATGCTAAAATAAAAAAATCATAAGCCGTTTAAGAGCAGAAATTGAAAATTTTTTGTTTTGGGGTCAAAAATTAGACTTAATTTTGTTAGGACAAAGAGGTCTCAGGCACAAATCGCCACTTCGCGAATTTTTGTAATTTTTACAACCAAAATAGGCCGTTTCATCAACTTTTGGCGCAAGATGGGGCTGTGTAAATCAGTGTGTATTTTTATTTTTTACTGTGTAAATTAGGCGGCCGATGTGTAAATACACCCTATTTTACACAAAAAAAACCCTGAGAGTAGGACGCAGTAGCATACAGTAATTATGCAATAGACTCGATCCGGATTAAACTGAAAGGTAGACACCGGGGAAGGAACCTTGCCCCCTTTTGGGGGCTACTTGTTTAACTAATTTATAGTCCGCAAAATTGGATACAATTCGCGCTTCAAAATCAGCTACTATGACTTGTCTGTCTATGTATGTCTTTGTCTATGTCAACAATGAAAACGAAATATTAACAATGAAAACTTGATGCAGTATATATCCATAATGCATAATATCTACATATGACTTAGCAAACTGTCTTTGTTCGAATTATACATAACCTGTGCACTTTCCATCTAACCAAACAGTAAATTGTTTTATGTGCAAGTGATGAACAACATGAGTCTAAAATCTGAATAATCAGAAGTTTCTAAATTAAGAAAACAGGTAGGTCATTAAATGTACACTCTTTTCGAAAACGTCTAATGCGCCGTAGTGACCACCAGTGACATCCATAGCCACGCTGTTTCATAGTCGTAGCTAATCTCAAATGGCAATGACCTGGTACAGCGCATTGTATCATTTTACCGATGCGCTAATCTACAATCTACGAAACTTTGCCGTAACAGGTTTAGTTCAGCCAACGTTACTGCAATCAGGGGTGGACGCGGGTCGAAATTTTCGACCCGCGACCCAACCCAACCCGCGGCTCGACACTCGTGGGTAACCCGCGACCCAACCCGCGCCGTAAAACCCGATCCGCGACCCACCTTGACCCACCACTGTGTAACCATAACGTACATTATACAGGGGCGTGTAGCCAGGATTTTGAAAAAGGGGGTTGCACCTTGTCCACTTTTTTTGCTCACTTGTTTAAACTCACTATTGCGGGGTCTGAGGGCTTCAGCCCCCGGAATCCAATTATATTTACACTTATTGGCGAAGTGGCTTACATAACAAAATGTAAATTTGGTCATTTAAATTAAATAAACTGTTGCGCGGATCTAGGGGCAGCAGCCGTCAGAAAAAATGGATTTTTTGAATTTTCGGACAAATTTGGTCAACTGGAGAGAGAAATAAGTTTTCCGACAGGTAAATTAAAAACAAAAGGTGAGAACTTCATATCAGACAGTACATTACACAAGTAAATACAGCATGATGTACTCTAGTAGACATGCATAGGCTTTCATGAAATTTAATAACAAGGAATAGTAAGCCACAGAGTTTGCAGGGGTCTGGGGGCGGCAGCCCCCAGAAAAATTTTTTAGAATTTTTTGATTTTTATACCAAATTTTGTCAATTGGAGACGTATCAGAAATTTTTTTGGTCGGGCTATAAAAACCAAGGGGGGACCCTTGTCGACAATTTCTTCAGGTTCCAGTTTTCGCGGGTCGGAAAAAAATTTTTCGACCCGCGCAGCCTGAAGTGGGTACCCGCGGCTCGACCCACGGCTCAAATTTACCGACCCAACCCAACCCAACCCGCGGGTACCCACGACCCGCGTCCACCCCTGACTGCAATGAGAGCATTTGCCTGTTCAACGCTAACTACGCACATACGTACCTGATCTGACACACACGCCCACACAAACTGTGTATTTTAGTGACCTAGCAGGAAGTTTACACAAGAAAAGTTAGATCTACGTGGTATTCATAAGAGACGTTTGCACTATAGTATATACGCGGCGGTTGAGGCCGCCGCGTAACAAGTAGTCAGTCAACCGGTCTTCAAAAACAAAGATTTGTGGAAAATTGCTTGAAAAATTGATAACTTTCAGTCAGACTAATTCTAGTGTGACAAATAAAACTCGTGAAATGTGCGTGAAAAGATTTTACTGACGTGTTTTACTAACAAATCTTAACAAACAAAATCAGGTTGCCATTCATACCATCAAATTCAGAAATAAAACTAATTAAATACCACATTTAGCTAAGTATCACTTTTTTCGGACGGCCCTGTTTTCAATAATGTAGACTCTTTGGTTATTAATCAGACAAAATTCTGGTCTGACTTCTGATCAAAACTGTTGGCCCTGGAACAAAACTAAATTCTATAATGAATAAAAACCAAACTTTGAAAAAATTGAATGAAAAAAATGAAAAATTCTAAAAAAGTTTTTAACTTTTTCAACCAGTTTTGAGAGCCTAAACGCAGCGTAGTTGTCACCCGTGAAAGCCGTAAGAATGGAATAACAACCAAAAACAAAATTCAGACACTAATGACTAACGATACTACTCAGAAAAAATAGATCAGCTTTTGCCCTTAGTCATCAAAAGGAGAATACAGTGAAAGTTCAAAATTCACAAAATAACGATCAAGGAATAAACTAAACTAACAGCATCATTTTGACGTGAATTTTTTTTGAAAAATTTACATTATCCTTCTTTTCCCGCACAACTTTGTTTAGCAACTATTCGTTGTGTGTTTAGCAAGCTAATCTAAAAAAAGCAAATTGGTTCCCTACCCTAGAGGTCCATATCCAAAACGAAATTTAGCATATTATTGACAAATCAAAGAAAAAAAACAAAACTCTAAGTAAGCTACGAACTACTACTTTTCTGGTCCCTATCGTTGCATTAGTATGTGAATAACACTGAAACAATAACAAACAATTACATTTATATTTACATTTACGACAGACAAAGTATAGTATATTCAAAATCTGTGTAGAACACAGACAGCATATTAGGCTGCAATAGCAATAATTTTGATTTAACCGCATTCGCTTTTATATGTACTCTTGCTATTAGTTATACAATCAAATCAAATTAATCAAATTAATTAATCTGAAAATTTTAGTGCCTGTAAAATCAACTAAAAAAACAAAACTATGTACCTACAAAATATGAAAATTGTATGTATGCAATACGTATGTATGTCAGTGTCAGAACAATATTCTAGTAATCACAAACTAAGAATAACGACCAATGTACATGATATTTCATAGAAACCTGTAGTCAGCTCCGAGCAGAATACAAATTTGACCCAGTCTTTAAAAACTAAAGTTCTCACTTGAAAACTACCCCGGAAACCTTTCAAGCAAAACTTTCTAAACAGAGAGCATTCAATTTTTGGTTCTAATGTGAAGTAAGATAGGCGCCTGGACAGGGGCGGACCGTGACTCCAAAAAGGGGGGGGGGGGATACGGCATAAACTTTTTCCTTATTGGACCTTTTTACTACATTCTTAAGCTGCGTTACTACATGTGCTGCACTACTGCGTCATGATGTTTTCGAGAGACAGTGGTGTACATAGAAAAAAATTTCGGGGGCCGGGGGGAATGACTTAGATTTTTCGTAATGGGTTGAAATGCACATTATATTAAGTTTAACACTTACGTCTTAAAAATGCAACATCACTTAACCACAAAGTTGCAGGGATCTGGGGGCGGCAGCCCCCAGAAAAAATTGGTGATTTTTATAAATTTTAGGCCGAATTTGGTCCACTGGAGACCTATCAGAAATTTTTTCCTACAGGAAAATTAAAACAAAAGATGGGAACGTCACATCAGACAGTGTATTAGACAAGTATATAAACGCAGTATATATAATATACTCGCGTAGACATACATAGGCTTTGATGAAAGATAGTAACAAAAAATAGTAAGCCACAGAGTCATAGGGGCCTGGGGGCGGAAGCCCCCAGAAAAAAAATGGGAAATTTTTTGATTTTGAGGTCAAATTTCATCAATTTACGGCTATTTTTGGCATGCGGTTCCAAAAAAATTTCTCTTGCTCCGGGCAAAAGGGGGGGATATATCCCCTATATCCCCCCACCGTCCGCCCTTGCCCCTGGAGTACTTGAAGGGATCTACGACAGCTCATCATCCGCCCAGTAGCTCAGATGGTTGAAGCGCTTGCCTGCCGATCCAAAGATGGGTGGTTCGAATCCCCCCTGGGTCATTCTGATGTTGATGCTGTCTTTCTTTCAGTAAGAATCCCCCTCCCTTTCTTGACACTAAAACTGGGTCAATATACAATATTGCAAAGTGTCGCAACTTATCTCAGTCGTTACTCGTTAGTTTGTGAATCACAACAATAACATCTAAATTGTTGGGCTTAGCGGCAAATTATCCTTCGGTCATTTCTTCGTCTCCCTCCTCTACACCTCTGATATACAGCACGTTGTTGCAACTGAAAATAGAATATACATAGCATCAAAAAAATTAAAACATTACAAACACATTTCATATACATAATTATTGTCAAACAATAAAGTGTTCACTTAAGATTGCAGCGCTTTCTAGATCCATTCGACATTCGTTATCAACACTGCAATAAACATTAGCCGATAATGTCGTGATTATTGCTAATTTGCTATGTATATAAACCCCAGACACAAGCATATGTAACGGGGTCAAAATTTTGGGGGTGCCTCTCAGGCCAAATTTTAGGGACCGTCCCCCCCCTGATCGACCAAAAAACCCTAAATTTAGCTAAATTTTGTAAAATTTATCCAAAAAGTGCCATTTTTACTAAAGTTTGCCTGAATTTTGGGGACCCTCCCCCCCGAGGCCCCGGCCCCTCGATTTTTTTCGGGGCGGTTCCCCCCATCTCTCCCCTCATACATGTATGGACACAAGTTAAAAACTGAAATAATTATATACCGGATCAATACTTCGCCCAAATTTCCGGTCAGAGATCCATCGATAAACTCCTCTGTGTTGGCTAGCTAAAAATATATATACTATACATAAAGCATCTTAAAAGACAAGTACGCAGATCCATCATACGTATAATATATACGGGATGGAAGTCTCGTTTTTTTTCCGAGACCGAGACCGAGACCGAGACCTCGAAACCGAGACTACCGAGACCGAGACCAAATTCCGAGACCACCAAAACCGAGACTTTGGGTCCTTTTTTGCCATTTTTTACCTATTGATTTGATGAATTTTTACAAGTTTTTACGTAAATTTGCAAGACCATGGTCAGACACTCAGACACCTTATGTATTTTTTAACTAACAGCTACATCACAACAATTTTAGTTACATTTCTGGGTCTTTCTTCTTTTTATGTGGGACCATGTGTTCTTGAATATTTTGAAATTTTGACCGCTCCCAGACAGACACAATTTGTCCTTGCCAGAAAATAGCATTTTTTGACACTGATTGGCTGGAATTAAGTTAAAAATCGCTTCCGATTGTATTGGAATTACCAATCAACTGCTAAAATACACCCAAGTTAGAAAGGTTTTTTGCTTGAAATTAGACCTGCACGCCGTGACGCTCTTTCATTCATTGCCTCCGACCCCCCTTTGAGTGGGCCCACTCAATCCCCAGGGACTAAATTTTAGTTGAGAGTAGAGTTTTCCCTTTTCATCTGATCTCCCGAACTACATGTGTGACCGCCTGGTTCTGAGTAGTGCGTTAGTTGTATATACTTTCATTTCACAGATTTTTGTTTTTTTTTGATTTTTGTTAAACTCATTTTAATTGGAATTTACAGTTAACTATGTCAAGCCACCAATTGGCATGAAAAATTTAACAAGCCAAACATGAATACTAAAGAATAAAATCAATCAGACAGACTCGAAAGATAGTATGAAGTAACAAACCTAATCACAAACATATGTACATTTTTGTTTGTGTTACTGATAAACTAACCAACCACGGTAAAGTTGTTTTCGGAAAAAATTGACAGAATCTGACTGTTTGGTCTGAAATTTTGGTGAAATGAAAACTTCCGGAAAAAATTTTCCTGCCAAGAATATAACCCAAAGGGGGGACCACAGGAAAATTTTTCACAGATTTGAAAAACCGAGACCGGGTACAAACCGAGACTTTTCGACTACCGAGACCGAGACCGAGACCGAGACTGGGCTAGTCTCGGGTTTTGACCGAGACCGAGACCGAGACCAAGACCGAGACTTCCATCCCTAATATACATACTGATGGCTACTCCAGACTATTTTCGTCAACTTAATCTCGCTTTTGAGGACTAAAAAGTGACATTTCACTATTTTTGACGTTCACTTTAAATTATTTTTAACCACTTCCTCGAGTTCAAAGGCTCAGCGTAGCCTGCTCTAACAGCCAAAGGCCACGGGGCAGAGCCACACTAAAGGGGGCTTTTATCTTCAACCGATTCTGAGCATAAACTTACTTATGCTCTTTATAAGAGCAAAACATTAATAAAACACAATTTTATAGAGATCAAAAACTTTTGTTATCCTCATATATATAGCACCGAAATTTTTGGTATATACCCCTCCAACGTCGGTGGAACCTCCCTCCTGAGTCAACTATTTTTTTTCAAGCCTTCTCCAAAAAATGACGCAATTGTTACCTTTTTGGCCAAAAAGCACCTTATTTCGACAATTTTTGGCCAACATTCCGGTAAAAAACGCTTAAATTTCATAAAAACTGCCGATATTTATGAACTTGAAAATTTGGCCGGAAATATTGCTCACATCTGTACCCTACCTTTTTCCCCTGGCAAGACTCCACCTCCCTTTCCTGGGACCGAATTTCGGGGGGGGAGTGCCCCCATGTGTGGTTTATCAGCAAGCCTAGAAAATCAAGCAATAGCCGTATATACCTGTAGATTCATGTACCCGTCCACTGAGACCAGGAACCCCTTGTACTCCATGCCCCATTTCAGTTTCACTATCACTGGCTTTCCCGTCAGGTTGTTCAGAAAGGGTTTCGGGTTCACGGGCATTGGTGTCTGAAAATATGAAAAGGAGAAACATATCGCATATGGGGATGCAAAGGGCAGCCTTCCAGTTACAAATTTTCAAACGCATATTTCTCGAACTTGAGAATGTCGGCTTGGTATATATACCTTTTGGCTTTTGCCTCCACATAGGCAAGGCTACACATGTAGTATATATATATATATATATATATACACACACACATATATATATATATATATATATATATATATATATATATATATATATATATATATATATATATATATATATATATATATATATATATATATATATATATATATATATATATATATATATAGTATACAAAGCGAATTGGTTTGCGAAATATCATAGAGTATAACATGCTATCAAAGCAGAGACTAATTAGTTATAATGTTCGTACATCCAGATTTCAGACCACACTATACTTGTACATATATTTATCATACGAATCGTATATAAAACTTACCGCCATATTTTTGGTAATAAACGCTTTAGCTTGTACAAAAAGGAAGGGAAAAGAATTCACAAGCAATTCACACTAAAATACAAAAAGAAAACAAATTAAGAAACACATCAATCGAAATATATATAAAAATAAAACACTCTAAAGGTACATATATATATATAAAGTTTTTACCCAGACCCAGGATTTAATGACTTAATGTTTGGTATCAATACAGTGGCGTAGCCAGGGGAGGCAGAGCTCCCACATCAGCGATTTGCGCCCCCCCCCCAAATTAAAATTTGGGTCGCGTAGCACCCCCCCACCCTCGTAGACAAACTTCTAACAATTTTCGGTCAAAAAGGCACGTTGGTACCTCCCTCAACTTGATCCTGGCACTGAGAATTTCTTATAACGGAATGGAACAGCCTATTTCGGGTGTATACATTTCAGTGTTAGGTGAGCCATAGCAATCGACCGGATTAGCCTTCGCCGTACCCAGCTCAGGCCGGATCGATCTAAAAATTAGCCGGACGCTTAATCGGAGATAAACTCTCTGAGCGACCCGTAGATGCCCATCGTGACTTCAGTGAAAGTATATATACATAGTGGACCGGGGTAAAAAAACGAACGACGAATTCCGGGGCAAAAAAGACGTTAATAGTCAAAAAAGTCAATACCACAGCTCAGATAAAACCTGTTGGGCTGATGTTTCTTCACAGTGACACGCACTTCAAGACTACTCGGTATATATATAATTATCATAACCTAGAGCCATTTCGGGCTGGCTGATTTGAAGTGAGCGCAGTTCAAATGCACCCACCCCAAAATGGCCGCCGATAAGTTTCTGGGCAATCTTACTAGCTTTGCTCTGCCTATACACAAAAGTGGTGGGCTTGTCTTATGTATCTATAGCAGGCGGGGGAAAAACCCGCATTTTCATATTTCGTCATGTAGCTCATAGACTATACGTTTTCACGAAAGTGGGTTTTTTCCCCCACATGGGTTTTTTTTACCCCGTCTAATTTCGGTCATGCCCCCCCTCGTACGAAAGAAGGAGGGACCTGCCACTGCACTGCGGTCATGAATAGAGGAAGGGTAGTCCTCTGTAAAAGTGTTTTTTCATTTGAGCTCGCATCTCTTAGTGCTGAGAAATGAGACTCCAAAATTCCCCTCCCTTGGAGCCATGTCGGGTCAAAAACGGGGGGTCCAATTTTTGACTCATAAAAAACACCAGCGAGACCCCTTTTGGATACTGCTTATATATATACGTTTGCCTACAGGGACTGTACTATACGCTGGCAAATTTTCAGACCTGTACCACCACCACGTACCCAAGTTCCGGAACTGGGGTGGGTTTTTTTTTCCCCCAAAAAATGGGGTGGGTTTTTTTTCCCCGCCTGTTATAATAAATTTAATGTCTAAGCGAAAAGAAACTAAAACTTTTGATATGTAAGCTCAATTTCACTATGCATATTTCGCCTGTTTTTTTAGTTGGCAAAATTAAAATTGTTAGTAAAATTGAGCTAAATATGTTGCAAACAAAGCTGTATTAAGTATATTATTATGTGTTAATTTATGACAATCAAACTTCAGGCTGATATTACGACTGTATTGGTCATAATTTTGATGATTAGACCCAGTATGTCGAAAAACGATGATTTTCGACAAAAATTGAATTTTTTCGAAAAGGTTTAAATCACCGTTTTTTCACTTGGAAAGTGCTAAAAATGAACTCAGCGCATGCGAAAACCTATAAAAACGTGTTTTCACGGTGAAAAAATATCAGTTTGAATTTCCCCCCCTCGCCTCAGTTGCACCGCCATGGACAGCTGCCCAGAAACTTAGGTCGAAATGCGTTTTTTTACCCCGGTCTACTATCTATAGACGCATAGAAGTAATCGAGAACCAAATTTTTCGGCCTCTAACAGGGTTTTTTCAAAAAAAAACGTTAGCAAAATTTCTATTTCAGTGGGCAAATTTCAGGATCAATTAGTGCGGTTGGGTGGGGCGTTAGCAAAATTTCTACTTCAGTGGGCAAATTTCAGGATCAATTAGTGCGGTTGGGTGGGGGGGGGGAGGGATGGAAGTCTCGGTTTTTTTTCCGAGACCGAGATCGAGACCACGAAACCGAGACTACCGAGACCAAATTCCGAGACCGCCAAAACCGAGACTTTGGCTCATTTTTTGCCATTTTTTCACCTATTGATTTGATGACTTTTTACAAGTTTTTAGGTATATAAAATTACAAGACCATCGTCAGACACCTTATGTATTATAACTAACAGCTACATCGCGACGATATTGGTTACATTCCTGGTTCTTTCCCCTTTTTGTGTTGGGCCATGTCTTCTTGAATATTGTGAGATTTTGACCTCTGTCCAAAACTCCAGAAACAGACGCAATTTGTCCTTGTTCTCACCAGAAAATAGCAATTTTTGACACTGTTTTGCTCGGATTTAGTTAAAAATCGCTCTGATTGTATTGGAATTACCAATGCTGCTAAAATACACCCAAGATCACAGATGTACATGGGGGGGTCTGAGGGGGGGAAGCCCCCCCCCATATTTGAAATTCTTGGGACAAGCCCCCCTCCAAGAAAGGTGCCCAAACACTCAAAAATTGCCCCAGATCGCCGTAAAATGCTTCAAAAAAAGCAAAAAGCGAAAAAATGGCCAAATTTTGAAGAAAATTTCCCTTTTTTCTGCAAAAATTCGAAATTTTGGCGTTTTTGTTCAGCTCAAGCTGCCAAAAACTCGGGACAAGCCCCCCTAAAATTTCAAAAATTCTGGGACAAGCCCCCCCCCAGACCGAGACCTCCTGTACATGTATGCCCAAGATAGAAAGGGTTTTGGCTTAAAAATTAGACCTGCGCGCCGTGACGCTCTTTCATTCTTTGCCTTCGGCGTGACCCCCCTTTGAGTGGGGCCCTCTCAATCCTCTGGAACTAAATTTTAGTTTGGAGTAGAGTCTTCCCTTATCATCTACCGAATTACATGTCCCCACATGGTTCTGAGTAGTGCGTTTAGTTGCATATACTTTCACAGATTTTTGTTTTTGATCTTTGCTAAACTCATACTAATTGGAATTTACAGTTAACTACATATATTTGACAATTGTATATATGCTGTTATATATATGTATACGTGCAAGTTTTTGCAGTAGAGATTGACAAAATGGCATATATATCCATTAGGATTAGGAAAAAATAAAAACTGTTGCTGAAATAGCTTTTTCACTGCGAAATTTGTTTCAGTTTTAAAAAAGCGCCGCTGCCCCCAGACCCCGCGATCATTCCACTTTCTTGGCCACGTGCGGCGAGAAATTAAGTTTTCAATGCAAATTTTAACTCAAAAGTTTAAAAAAGCGCTAGTTTCTGGGGGCTGCCGCTCCCAGACCCCCGCGATCATTCTACTTGCTTGGCCAAGTGTGGCTTGATATTACGTTTTCAACGCAAATTTTATTCCAAAATTTTCAAAAAGCGCTAGCTTCTGGGGGCTGCCGCTCCCAGACCCCGCGATCATTCCACTTTCTTGGCCAAGTGCGGCGAGAAATCAAGTTTTCAATTCAAATTTTAACTCAAAATTTTACAAAAGCGCTAGCTTCTGTGGACTGCCGCCCCCAGACCCCCGCGATCATTCTACTTTCTTGGCCAAGTGTGGCTTGAAATTACGTTTTCAATGCAAATTCTATTTCAAATTTTTAAAAAAGCGCTAACTGAGACCCAGACTCAGACCCATATATATCTGCCCCCCCCCCTCAGCAAAATCCTGGCTACGCTACTGGGGACCACAGGAAAATTTTTCACACATTTGAAACAGGGGCGGTCCCAGGGGGGGGGGGCGGGGGGGGAGATATAGAAAAAAATTTCTCACAATTTTTTTCTGGGGGCTGCCGCCCCCAGACCCCTGCAACTCTTATGGCTTACTATTCCTTCTTATTATCTTTCATCAAAGCCTATACATGCATACATGAGTACATTATGCTGCATTTGCATGTCTACACGAGTATATTATGCTGCATTTAGTTGTGCAATACACTGTCTGATGTGACGTTCCCATCATGTGTTTTATTTTCCTGTCGGAAAAAATTTCTAATACGTCTCCAGTTGACCAAATTCGGCCTAAAAATTGAAAAATTCCCTATTTTTTTTCTGGGTACACCACTGGTTTTTACTACAAACAGACTCGATTTATTGCCTTGATATGGCTGTGGCAATAACAAGATAGCGTAAAGCTAAAAAACGCTATCATACATAAAAAGTGTAAAAAAATTCTTCAGACCTCTGCCCCCCCCCGAAATCAAAGTCTGGGACCGCCAGTGATTTGAAAAACCGAGACCGGGTACAAACCGAGACTTTTCGACTACCGAGACCGAGACCGAGACTGGGCTAGTCTCGGGTTTTGACCGAGACACAGGAAACCCAACCCCCCGAAAACAGCAAGATAATTGCAAGAAAATTATAAGATCTTATTTGCAAAACTGACAACTTACAGCGTTCATGCGAAGATCACCCACTATTTTGACCAATAACCCGAAGTTATTGACCATTTTTCAACTAATTATCTGACTCTTTTCTAAAATATCTCAAACAAATTTCAACAAAAGTAGCAAACTATAAGAAATTTTAAACAAATTATCTTATCGTTTTCTCACGATTTTCACTCATCTTACTCAAAATATCATCATATTATCATCAAATATTACAAATTATCATTTAATAATTTCTCCATATTTCACAAAAATATTCAAGAAATACCACTCAAATTATCAACTATTTTCCAACATTTCTTTAAATATTAAAAATACAACAAAAAAATTACCCTTTTTTCTTTAAATAAAAAGAAAAATTATAGAAAAAAAATGAAAACCCCCCCCCGTAGTAATAATTATTTTTGTTTGTTATTTGTTTTTGTTTTTTTTTTTTAGGATTTAAAATAGAGGGAGGAAGGTAAATGGGGGGAGGGGGAGGAAAAAAACAGAACATTTTTTTAGAAGAAGGGCCCCTGGCAGAAAGACACCAAAAAAAACCCCTTATTTAATATAAGCATCATACGAGATACACCCCCAAAAACCCCCCCCCAATAGAAGACGTTCCCCATTTTTTTTCACCAACCCTCTTCTTCAAGCCGAAGTATTTTAGTTTTTACTAGTAAGGAAAAATGCCCTTGTCGGGCGGCTCCTTGGGTAGAATAGGTTACTGTCTGTCTAAAGCGGAAAAATACTTAGGCTGAGCTTGTAAAAGCATTGGTACAAGACTTTATTAACGAGAATATGCAATTCGTGTGAGCTCGTTAAAGTAGGTGGACTAGGTATACCTGTTGAGAATAGGAATATGATCTTCGTAGGGCAGACACTGTTTTCCGCACCCTATTCGCGCGACCTTCAGCTAAATTATATCGTTTGCTCATGTAACATAGAGGCTTTTTTACACTAATTCAACATTGGCAAATGGCAAAAACGTTAGAGCGGGCACTCGTAACAATTTTAGCTGAAATGTCGACTGTTGGCTGAACGGGTGAAATGATTCAGGGGTGTGCAAACAATCGGTCAGGGATTGCTAAAGTTCTCGGCTGACAATTACGCTGAAAACCCTACCTCGCACCAATGTACTTTGCACGCCATAAATGGGTCAATTTAGGTCGCAGTTTCTTGTAAGCTCTTGCTTTTAGATTATGGACTCTCAGATTATGGATTTGTTCCTACTTTAGCTTACACACATCTAACACAATATACATAATTCAAATATGATCGAATGAAGTAAGATGCTTACACAGTACCTTACATATACATACATATATTATGATCAAACGATAAGTTAAGGATCTGGATAAGGTCTGCCGTTATCTCACAGAACCTTTTTATCAAGCATATATACTTTACAACAATAATAAAAAGAAAATACCGTTGAAACAAACCCAGAACGGGCTGTAAGTTCGCGCGAATAGGGTGCGGAAAACAGTGTCTGCCCTACGAAGATCATATTCCTATTCTCAACAGGTATACCTAGTCCACCTACTTTAACGAGCTCACACGAATTGCATATTCTCGTTAATAAAGTCTTGTACCAATGCTTTTACAAGCTCAGCCTAAGTATTTTTCCGCTTTAGACAGACAGTAACCTATTCTACCCAAGGAGCCGCCCGACAAGGGCATTTTTCCTTACTAGTCCTCTCTCTTTTTCCGCTGTAGTGGAAACGAACCACACTACATATACATAGCTATGACGGCTTCACTGCCTGAAGCGGACCAATGTAGTATGTACGTAAGTGTACATGTGTACATGTCTATATACCTATGTAAAATTTACCCCTTGGACCCCCGTTCGGTGGGTGTTGGAATGCATGGAGGTTCTACACAAAAACAAACCACGGATTCGTAATCAGGGGCTCAAATCACCTCTATGGACATCAAAATTGAAATTTTGAAAGTTTTACCCCTTGGACCCCTGTCGGGGGGGGGGGTAACCTAAGGGAGGAGGTGGGGTCGCAGGGGAGTCAACGAGAGTCATAGACGAAAAAAGACCTCAGATTCGTGTTCAGGCAGTCAAATTACACCTATGAACATCAAAATCCGAATTTTGAAAACTTGACGCCTTGGACCCATTGTGGGGGGGGGGGGGGTAAATACCCTAGCAAAGGGTCGTAGGAGAGTTCACGAGAGTCACAGACAAAAATGAACCTTGGATTCGTGTTCAGGGGGTCAAATTACCCCAATGGACATCAAAATTTCAAATTCAAAAAAATTGACCCATTTTGCCCCCCTAGGTGGCACCCTGGGGGACATGGGTGTCCAGAGTGGGTATAGGCAAAAATAAATCTCAGATTCGTGTTCAGGACACCAAACTACCTCTAGAGACAAGTTTTTGAGAATAAACTCGAAAAAAAAAATTTTACCCCAAAAGTGCAAAAGGGTCCAGAGTCCCCTTTGAGAACACCCTAGGGGGGCAATCGGTGGGGCAATGGGTATTAATATGATATGTTCGCAAGATCACAATCCATATTACACGAAAAAACTTGAACTATCATGAAAAACAAGCAGCAAACCTAATTAGTCTACTATGAAGTTACGTACGCGCATACATGACACACAGCCAACCGGGGGGTACCGTCTAGGGGACTATTCAACATCTGAGTAAGAAAGTGATAATACCAGTGAATGCACAGCATATGGGTTTATATTCGTATACAAAACGATAGACCTCCAGCTATAACCATGATAGCTCCACTGCCCGTAGCGAACCTACCCCCGTAATACACGTGGCGGGGGGTATGGGCATGTCCTGGGGCTTATAGGCCGAAATTCAAAAAAAGCCCATGTTAGTTTCTATTCCACTACTGTACCACCTCACATGCAAAAGATCATGACTGGCCGTTTTGCGCAACTTCTTAAAAAGTGTGCTAAACTTTTTCGTACTTAGTCATTTTTTGGACCCCAAAAAAGGGGTTTCCCCCCTCCCAGCACAGCCTCTCACGAAAACACCCGAGCAAAACCATTTTTTCCGTGTCTATTGCAGGCTATACGAAATGTGAAAAACCAAAAAAGGTGTCGCTCGGATGAACTACCGGCGAGAAAAGTTCTGGGAAAAAAAAAAAAAAGAGCGAAAGTCCGTGAATTTTTGGGGGTCCCCGGGGGTATCTCAGAAAATACTTGACCGATCCGGCTGAAATTTCGCCAGCACTTAGGTATTGCCAAGGGGTGTACACACACAAAATTTCGTGTAAAAAGCTCTTCTATATTTTGAGCTACAAAAAGTTCAAATTCTCAAAATCCGCAATAGTGCTAAATTTTCCTATTCTAGGGTTGGGCGCTATCGCGCCAACCCTGATAACTACTAAAAAAAAAAAAAAAAAAAAAAAAAAAAAAAAAAAAAACAAAAAATAAAAAAAAAAAAAAAAAAAAAAAAAAAAAAAAAAAAAAAAAAAAACAACCCCAGCTACTCCTTTGGCTTAGCTAAACATAAAATTTACGAAAAATTGTCGTAACTGGCTGAAAAATATTTTCTGTGAAAATTAAAAATGATTGTTTCAAGCTATTTTAGCAAGCATTTATCTCATAATAAATTATAGTTTCCTAAATTAATATGCGTACTATAAATTATTGATTGAAAATTAATCGTAAGTTGTCAAATGTTACTGCTAAAAAACTGTCGAAAACGTTACTACCACCTTAAATGGAGTCGGAATGATGTTGACAATTTTTTGGAATCAAAACAAAGCCACGTTAACCCAGTTCCTTCCGGAACATTGGCCAAATTCACCAGAAACGTCCAATTTTTTGACCAAATTTAAACTGGGCCTCAATTTAGGCTTGGGCTTAAGCTAAGGCTTAATATATATGGGCCTTAGGCTTAGGCTCAGGCTTACGTAACAAAAAATCGAAATTTTCAGGAAAAATCCTGCCAGCTTAGCCTAGAGAATCCTGCTAGCTAAGCCTAGACGATGCCTTAAAACATCATAATGCACTCAAAAGTATCCAAAGACAAAGATTACACTATTACAGCCATTTTTGGCTTCGAAATTTTACCTACGTTCACTTCCCAAAATACTGAAAATGCAGTTTTTAAGGGGTCATAGCTCAGAAAATACAAATTTGTGGATAGGGGTTCAATTACAAAAAATGCTTCCCTTGAGCTGCTATACTCCAAAAAATAGGGCCACTATTTATATATCCCTAACTGCATTTAACCCCTTATTTATGTTGCAATGTTGTATACTCTAGATTTTGATTGCTACAGATCGGGTTGGGGGCTTGGCTCACGCTGGCGGTTCGGGTTCTATATGTTTATTATATAATAGATGGGGTGGGAAGCATGTGGCAGCCGAAAATAATATTTCCGGTAATCTTCAGTTTGACCCGGCGATTCGGCCCAGCGACAATTAGGCCTGGCGGCGAACGACCAGTTGTAAATAGAACATTTACTGATCAGTGATTAGTATTATAAAAGAAGACGCATTATTTTTCTAAATTATATAGAAAACTGTTGAATTCTACTGGAAACGCATCGAAAAATTGCTAAATTAGACCATACATGTCACGGGGTCCACATTTTGGGGAACCCTCTCCTCCTGTCCTTCCTGACTGACCAAAAATACCCTAAATTTTGTAAAAAATTCAGCAAAAAGGGGCATTTTTTCACAATTGTGCCCGAATTTTGGAGACCCTCCCCCCGGCTCCTCGATTTGGGGCGGGTCCCCCCCATCCCCCCCCCTCATATATACATGTATGAATTAGACAGAAAATGTTGATATATTAGTAAGATAAAAGTAAGAAGCTAGACTGAAAATAACAGGATATTAGTAGGAAAAAGTAAGAAAATAAACTGATAATAATAGGATAGTAGTAGGATAAAAGTAAGAAAATAGACTGAAAATAATAGGATATTACTAGGATAAAAGTAAAAAAATAGACTGAAAATAATAAGATATTAGTAGGACAAAAGTGAGAAAATAGACTGAAAATAAAAGGATATTAGTAGGATAAAAGTAAGAAAATTGTTAGAAAAGAATAGGTTAAGTTGAAGAAAAGTCTATGAAATCAAGTAGATAAGAGTACGAATTTCGTAGGAAAAAAATAGGATAATTCGACGAAATTAGCACCAAAAGTTTGTGAAATACTTGGGATAAAAAAGGGGCTAATGGTACGATCGTTGGACTGAAAATAAGTTTTTTTGCAGAAATTTATAAGAAAATGGAAGGATATTTTTACGAAAATTATAGGGTAATTGAGGTAGTTTTGTAGGATAATCAGCAGATATTTTCTAGATAATTATGCGTTCGTTTTTTGATATGTCGTCCATATTTTAAAGAAAAATTTTCCAAGGTTTGGGTTTCCTGTGAGACCGAGACCGAGACTTCCATCCCTAGGGGGGGGGAGATAGTGGAATTAGTTTTTGGAGCAGAGCAACTCAAGGGAAGCATTTTTTGTAATAGAACCCCTATCCATAAATTTGGACTTCATGAGCTGCCTATAGGCTATGACCCCAGGTTTTTGGAAGTGACCGTACGCAGTAGCGTAGCCAGGATTTTGCTGAGGGGGGGGGCCAGATATATATGGGTCTGAGCAGTGGCATACCCAGAAAAAAATTTCGGGGGGGAATGACTTTTCGATTTTTTGTAATGGGTTAAAATGCACTTTTTAGCAATTTTAACACTCGTAAAACGCCTTACAAACGCAAGATTACTAAACCACAAGACTGCAGGGGTCTGGGGGCGGAAGCCCCCAGAAAAAAATCGGGAAAATTTTCGATTTATTGGCCAAATTCTGTCAATTGGAAGCGTATCCATACATGTAGTTGGAGGGGGGGATGGGGGGGGAAGACCCCCCCAAAATGCGGTCCCGGGGGAGGGAGGGGGGGGTCCCGCCAGGGTGGAAAGAGGGGGGAGGGTCCCGGCGAGAGTGAAATTTTGGCCAAAATTGGAAAAAATTAGCATTTTTTTGTAAAATTTAAGCGATTTTTCCCAAAATTTCCGCTTATAATTGTCAAAATCGGTGTTTTTTGGTCAAAAAAGGTAAAAATTGCGTCATTTTGGGGAGGGAGGGGGGTCAAAAATGAGTTGACGCAGGGGAGGGGGGGTCCCACCAAGGGGGGAGGGGTACCCAAAATTTCGGTGCTGTTACATGTATGAGCGTATCAGAAAGTTTTTCCGGCCAAACCATAAAAACCAAAGGACACAAGGTTGCAGGGGTCTGGGGGCGGCAGCCATCAGAAAAAAATAGGAAAAATTTTCGATTTATTGGCCAAATTCCGTCAATTGGAGGCGTATCAGAAAGTTTTTCCGGCCATACCATAAAAACCAAAAGACACAAGGTAGCAGGGGTCTGGGGGCGGCAGCCCCCAGAAAAAAATTGGCGATTTTTCCATTTTTAGACCGAATTTGGTCAACTGGAGACGTATCAGAAATTTTTCCGACAAAATTTAAAACAAAAGATGGGGATCAAGTGCAGTTGGGGGGGGAAAAATAGTGGACCTATTTTTTGGAGTAGAGCACCTTGAGGGAAGCATTTTTTGTAATAGAACCCCTATCCAAAAATTTGGATTTTCTGAGCTATGACCCCTTGAAAATTGCATTTTCAGTGTTTTTGGAAGTGAGCGTAGGCCAAAGTTCGAAGCCAAAAATGGCTATAATCTTTGTTTTTGGATAGTTTTGAGTGCGTTATGATGTTTTAAGGCATCGTCTAGGCTTAGTTGGCAGGATTCTCTAGGCTAAGCTGGCAGGATTTTTTCTGAAAATTTCGATTTTTTATTGCCTAAGCCTGAGCCTAAGCCTAAGCCTGAACCTAAGCCTAAGCCTAAGCCTGATACTAAGCCTAAGCCTAAGCCCCATACTAAGCCTAAGCCCTAAGCCTAAGCCTAAGCCCAAGCCTAAATTAAGGCTAAGTTTGAATTTGGTCAAAAATTGGACGTTTCTGGCGAATTTGGCAAATTTTTCGGCAGGAACGCGGTCAAAGAGCCTTTGTTTTGATTCTAAAAAATTGTAACCAATAATCTGACACCATTTAGACACGATTAGAATGGAAAAAACAAGAGCTTCGAAAAAAAATTGCGAAAACGTCCCTCACTGAGGGTTCAGATTTCGGGGGGTGGTATCTCAGAAAATCCAAAAAATGAAATAGGGGTTCTTGAAGCAAAAATGCTTCCCCCAAGGTGCTCTACTCAAAAAAATAGGTCCACTATTTTTCCCCCCCCAACTGCATTTAACCCAAAGATGGGAGTGTCATATCAGACAGGTGCGTAAAGTTGACAGCCCCACTTGCGGCACAAACTCCACTTTTGGTGGCACAAACTAGGTTGGTGCCAGTTTGTGCCGCAAAAATTAGCTGGATTCATGCACAGTGGCGTAGCCAGGGGGGGGGCCCGGGGGGCCAAAGCCCCCCCCTCAGCGGTTTTGGCCCCCCCCTCAGCGATTTGGGCCCCCCCCCCCTCGGATAAAAAATTTGGGTCGCGTAGCACCCCCCCCCCCCCCGGTAGACAAACTTCGAAAATTTTTCGGGCAAAAAGGCACTTTGGCCCCTCTCTCAACTCGATCCTGGCTACGCTACTGTTCATGCAACCTGTGAAAAGTTAATCAACTTCGAAATGTGGGGCTGTCAACTTTACGCACCTATATCAGACGGTGTATTCCACAAGTAAATGTAGCATAATATACTCGTGTAGACATGCACATGCAGCATAATGTAGTTGTGTATACATGTGTAACCGTACCTCCTTCTCCTAAACTTGTAAGTCCACACCACCGCCAAAACACACTAAGTCAAAAATGCCTACGACAGGCCAGGAGCTACGGTAGCTAGACCCTACAGTAAGCGAAACTGCAGTAGTAGAACCTACTTAGCCTATGGTGGATCCAAGACCCGCCTAAAACTACGGTAGATACTGGCCCGTATTCACATACTAAGTGTTATTCACAAACAAACGCTAAGCGTTTGCTAAGCGCTAAGCGATTAAGGTTGTAGTAACGAATGTGCAGTGATTTTTAAATTTTTGAAAAAATTTAGTTGATTCAAACTGTATTTTTTGAAAATAAAGTCTGTAAAAAAATTGATTCATATACACAAAATGGCCAATGAAGTTAGCGGGATCATGGCCCGTATTCACATACTAAGTGTAACGCTTAAACTTAGTGTTTGCACTTAGCGTTAGCGCTTATAAGCGCTAAGTGTTATTCACAAACTTGAACTTCTACCATGCTAAACATACTTAAGCGCTTAGCGCTTAGCAAACGCTTAGCGTTAGTTTGTGAATAACACTTAGTATGTGAATACGGGCCCATGTGAAAAATTTTTAGGAGCAAGCCAAGCCAACAAGCCAAACTACACAACAGGAGAATGGAAATTTAACAGTTTTGGCCACTTTTCTAAGCGCATGCGCAGCGCATAAACACAAAAATGAACATGAATAAACTTTTGCAAATTTTCTAGACCCATAATTAAAATTTTTCAAATTGCTTATATTTTTGCGCAGATATAGAACCCGAAAGTTGAGTGTGAATAGACACTTTTTACTTTGAAACCGTATATTTCATTTAATAATCGACAAATCATAAAATCGTGCATTTTGGGTCTAGATAATTCACTTTTAATTATTTTTGCCATTTTTCGCATGTTTTTGTTTTTTAAACTTTTCAAAAAGTGGCCAGATTTGAAAGTGCTCAAAAAAGCCAAATTGGTCTACTTTTAACACGTGCCATACAAATCATCCTTACAGTTGTATAATAAGACTTTGTTTAAATGTAGAAGAAAAGTAGCGCTTTCTAACGATATAAAAAATATGCGCTAAAGTTAATTAATTATTGAAAACTAGCCTGTTGAAAAACACTGCACATTCGTTACTACCACCTTAAGGTGGCGCTCAGGGGAACCGACTTTGGCGTTTAATTGTTTTCAGCGATATTTTTGACGATAATATCTTGAAGAGAAGTTGTTCAGAATAAAAAGAGCTTTCATTTGATGTGCATATTACGCTAAAAAAATTTTTCAAATTTTTTTGACCATTTTTGTACTTCTAGCGAAAATTAAGTTATCGCGATATAAATTAATTACATATTTCACTAAAATGTGCGTTTTCTTAGCTTTAAATTGATGTATTGAACATGCAAATTTGTTGAAGCTTTTCTGAGCTATTTAGCCGCGAAAATAGCAATCCAAAAATGAATCACCTAAAAAGCTGATAAATCTTCCAAAATGTCAAATTTTTGATCTTTAAAGCTCCCTGCTGCCGATTGGAATCGAGTTGAAATTTTGCACAATGAAAGAAAGAATATAAATGCAGACGTCGAATTTTTTCGATTTTTATTTTTTGGCTCTCAGCACTTTTTGTAGCCGCTCAAACACAGATGATTTTTGAAAAATCGATTTTTTGAAAAATCAATAATCGAAATTGAAAATCGAAGACTTTTGACGTCTAGATTTTTAAAAGACCTTTCGATCGACACCAAGATCACCAAAATCGGTTGAGATTTCGCCGAGCTAGGTCGAAAACTAAATTAGTGTGAATAGGAAATTTGACATGGTCATAAAATTTGACATAATTGCATTAAAGTGCTGAAGAGTACTGGAAATAGGTTTTTTTGAGCCCACTTTGACATACGATTAAAGTGGTATTGCTACTCATTACATGAGGTTAGTTCCAAACATGACTTTTTTTGCTGAGCGCTACCTTAAGTATGTTTAGCATGGTAGAAGTTCAAGTTTGTGAATAACACTAAGCGCTTATAAGCGCTAACACTAAGTGTAAACACTAAGTTTAAGCGTTACACTTAGTATGTGAATACGGGCCACTACTAAGTACCGTATACGCCGGCATGCGGCAACCTGACGCCTCACAAGGAAGAAAATCGGTAGCTGCAGCGGCACCTTCCTTGTGACAAAAAGACTTTAAGCTGTTAAAAATAAACTATTTTAAAACTTTTAAAATCCTCTAAAAAGTTGTTATTCGGTAAATTCTCGCGAAAACATACAAAAACCAAAAACGAATTTGTCATAAAAACTAGAATTCTTGGAATCATATAAAAACTGCTTCACAGCGATTGGATAAACCGCTGCAATACTAAGCCCTGATTGGCTGAAGCGAGTAAGCCAATCAGGCCCAATAGCACGGGAAACTTAGCTATATAAAGTGGCGCAAATCGGCAAATCGGTCACTCACTAGTCAGTCAGTCACCAATCAGTAGTCACTTAGTCAGTACGTCAGTCGAGTCGAAGCCGCTGGTTTGCCGAGTTGCGCCGCTGCCGCCCATTCCGTTTTCTATTGTGATGTCGTTTTCTATTCTGATGCATTTTCTAGTCGTATGTATTATGCCCTTCATGTCGTCTGATACCGTCTCCAGTCTTTTGATGCCGTTTCTAATGTGATGTTTCCTAGTCGTCTGATACCGCTTTCTAGTTTTCTGATTCTTCTGATGCCGTTTTCAGTCTTTTGATGCAGCTTTCTAGTCTTCTGATGCCGTTTTCAGTCTCTTGATGCAGTTTTCTAGTCTTCTGATGCCGTTTTCAGTCTCTTGATGCAGCTTTCTGGTCTTCTGATGCCATTTTTTTAGTCTTCTGTTATCGGTTTATAGTCTGAGGTCGTTTTCTAAACTTCTGATGCCGTTTTTAGTCTTCTTATGTTTTGCTTGTTCTAGCGTGCTGCTAGTTTAGAACTCAATTTTCAAAAAGCCATGAAACTGATGATACAAGTTCACAGTTTTGCAGTTGCTGCAATTTCAGTTTCAATTCTGGTTTGTCTCTGTAGAAGTCGTGCTGGACTGGTCTTTATTAATCAATGCAAAGTACAAAAGCAGAGTTCAAGATATCAGCCCATTGATTATATACTACACAAAAAAGTAATCAAATTCTCAACAAGAATGTAATCGTTACATTCGTTCCCCCTCCAAACGAGGCCGAAAACACAGGGGCTAAGACAAGTACGGCAAGTTGCACTTACGTGGGTGTGTAAGCCCGGCAACCATACAATCACAAAATCAAGTTCATGGGCGTGTGAGCCCAGCAAACATATTGTAATAAGCAAATCTAGCTTTCATGGGCGTGTGAGCCCAGCATGTCGTACAAATGTTAGTCCAAATAATGTTAGGTCCACATTAATTTTTGTGGGTGCGGGCACCCTATGTTCCTAACTAGCATGCTGAAAATTATACATATACAATTTCACAAAACTTACACATATATTGATTTAAAAAAAACAAACTTCATGGGTGTGAGAACCCGAATGAGCTAGGCGTCACTTGGCCAGACCAGACTTTTTTATAGCTGCTAAAATATTGTCAAAGACCCGTTGGCCGCCAGCACTGTTTAAATGTAAAGACGGTCCATGCATCGTCGTCTGAAAATTGATTGGATGGTTTAGGCTCGATTCATACTTACAGCCGTATGTCCGTTCAGCAGATGCCGTCACTACAGCCTAGTGCATAATGGCCGCGATGTGCGTCATTATTTCTCTTTTGGCTAAAGGCACGGTGTGAACCTAGTCGGTCAAAAAGAGGGATTGAATTTATTTTGGCAGGCTGCTTGGACTGAATATATTTTGCAATTTCAAAATTAAGCTGTTTAACAGCCAGTTGAATGCGACTGTCAAAGTTTTGAAATTTTGGGGTTCTACTGAAATCATTTAGTCTAGGGGGAACCTCGCAAATAAAAATATGCGCTGCAGGCCGTTCGACTAGGAATCTGTCGATATGCTTTCGGTATCGCTCGATGATGTCTTTGGTTTTCCTGGGTTTGAGGGCGCCATCGTTGGCGAGAAGAGGCGTTTTATGGTCTTGTGGCACATTGTTTGTACCGCCGAATACCACGACTGCTTGTAAAGCTGGATGAGCAACAGCACGCGCCAAAATGAGAAGATCCTGGATTCGGGCACCCGGGAGACATATCTTCCGGAAGGATGGGTGATCCGGCAAAAACTTTCCCTGAGAATCGGCAAGGACTACAAACGGTGGAAATGAGACTCCATCAACTAAATGATTTCGGATCGCTTGCAAAATCTTGCCCATATTGTTAGCGCCAGGTAAAACGTGACCTAAATTTAGAGCACGCGTCAGTCCGAACTTGTGCAGTCCAACACCCCAATCTGAGTCATGCGGGTTTGCCTCAAATATAGGGCCTGAAGTTTGCACCAGGAAATTCTTTGCAAAGGCATTGCGCGTGTACTTCTCATACTGAAGTGCCTCCATGACGAGGTATTTGCATTGATCCCAGTGATCCTGCCGAAATCCTACTAGATTATAGTTCTTTGCTCTTTGCTTGCACTTCTTGGGATTTGTTGTGTGAGATATTTCGCTGCGCGCTGCTTCGTCTTTAGTAAAAAACGCTTTTGTAAAAGTGTACCCTTGCTCAACAGAGTCATACTTTTCCCCCAAGAAATAAATTTCAGCAGGGTGCATATTGGACAGGATGTCTTGCGGAACGAAGAACATCGAACACTGAAATAATAGAAATGGCAGAAACGTAGGAGTGTAATCCTTTAATTTGCCAAATACTATTTAAATCAGTAAATAAATTTAATTAGAGCGGTAGAGTTTTAGGCGGTTTGCATGTACTGTTACTATAGTCCCATTTATTTTAACGCCATATGTTACTGGGGATTTTACAGAAACTATTTCGAAAGGTCCTTCCCATTTGGGTTTGAGCTTCTTGGGTCTAGGAAGTATTTTTATGTAAACCTGGTTACCTATTTGAAACGGGGTTCGGCTTCGTTTAGCGTCATAATACTGTTTCTGTCGTGCTTGTGCTTTAATTATTCTGTTTCGTGCTTTTGGAATTATTTCTCCGAGACCATGCCGTAAACCATCCAAATAGCTTCTATATGAAACTGGCTTAACAGGACTATCTTGCTCTATCTCAACGTCCAACGGAAAGCTCGGCTCCCTGCCATAAAGCAATTCGAACGGACTGTAGCCTGTAGAGGCATGCACAGAGGTTCGGTAGGCAAAAAGAGCATAAGGGACATATTTGTCCCAGTCTTTCCGGGTTTCGTTGACATAGGCAGCTAGCATCTGAATAAGTGTGCGGTTGAAACGTTCCGTTTGCCCGTCACACTGAGGATGATAGGCCGTCGTGAAAACTTTACGACATTTCAGCAATTCGCAGGTTTCACGTATGAGCGAAGAGGTAAAATTTCTCCCCTGATCACTCAACAACCTTTCCGGGCACGAATGCCGGCTAATCACTTCTACTAATTTGGCAGCTACAACGTGAGCTTCCGTCGAAGCCACGGGGAATACTTCCGGCCATTTCGTAAAGTGATCAGTGAACACTAGCAAATATTCGTTTTTAGTCCTTGACAAAGGAAGGGGACCTACGACATCAACTGACAGTAATTCAAAAGGTCTAGACACTTCAATAGACTGAAGTGGAGCTTTTGGCTGACAGGGGTCTTTGTAGGTTTGGCATGTTTTGCACTTATTACACCAAGCAAGCACATCAGATCTCATTCTAGGCCACCAGTATCGACTGACTATTCTGCCATACGTCTTGGCAAAACCAAGATGGCCGCCAAGAGGATCGTTGTGGAATTGTTTTAGTACATCCTGTTTAGACGCACGAGCAAGAACTAGTCGTGGCTTTCTACCTGTTCTGGACTTATAATAGACTACCCCGTTTTTGACATAAAACTTTGTGATTTTCTGTCCTTCAAAAGTGGATGTGTCGGGATTGCACAGAGCTCGACGCAGTTTTATGCATAATGGATCGGCTTTCTGCTGACTGGTGATGTTCATAGGAGCTACCGAGTTGCTTTCCGCATTAGAGTCATCAGTAATGCATTCAGAGTCGAGAAAGTCATCCTTGTCTGTGGATAACAATGCCAAAACTGGTTGAGGTTGCAGTTTAAGGCTACGAGTAAAAATAGAAGACAAGACAAAGGTAAACGATAGAACCAGGCGACGTAAAAAGCGAGCTGCAGCACTCTGAAAACGCTGGTACCATGGGCGTGTATGCCCTTCAGCATTTTCAGTTACACAATACATGGCTGCAGCCTGCCGAGAAAGGCCGTCCGCATTACCGTTGGCACTACCTGGTCTGTGTTGTATTGAAAATGTGTGATCTTGTAGAAGTAAACTCCACCCCATTAACCTATCATTTAGGCGTTTGGACGAATTGAGCCATTTCAGTGGGTTATGGTCCGTGACCACTGTAAACTCAGTGCCGTATATGTATGGGCGAAATGTTTTAATAGCGTAAACAATTGCTAAACATTCGCGTTCGATCGAACTATAGCGTCTTTCCGCTTTATTCAGTGTTCGAGAAATATAAGCTACAGTATGTTCTTTGCCGTCAATCAATTGGGCAAGTACAGCTCCAAGACCCGTTTTAGACGCGTCTGTATACAGCACAAATGGTTGGGTGAAATTTGGGAGGCTTAATATTGGTGCAGAAATGAGGGTGACCTTTAGTTTTTCGAAGGCTTGCAGTGCCTCTGCTGTCATGTGAAACTTAGTGTCTTTTTGAGTGAGACGATACAACGGCTCAGCTATGGTTGCATAGTCTTTCATGAATCGCCTGTAATAACTGGTCAAGCCAAGGAAGGCACGAAGCTCTTTTAAGGTAGACGGAATTGGGAAGCTCTCTACTGCTTTTGTTTTTAATGGGTCCGGCTTTATTCCGTCTCTGGAAACGACATGGCCTAGGTAAGACAATTCAGCCCGACAAAAATGACATTTTTTACCCTTAAGTTTCACCCCGTGTTCCCTAAGGCGCTTGAAAGCCGCTTCAATATGCTCCAAATGTTTATCAAAAGAACTCGAGAAAATTATAATATCGTCTAGGTATACCATGCATGACTCCCATAGCATCCCTCGAAAAACCAAATTCATTAGCCTCTGAAAAGTGGCTGGAGCATTTGTCAGCCCAAATGGCATGACTCGCCATTCGTACAAACCACTGGATGTTATAAAAGCTGTTTTCTCCCTGTCTGTGGGTGCAACTGGGATTTGCCAATAACCCGAGGCGCAATCTAGACTTGTGAGGTAGAGGGAACCGCCTAATCTGTCTAGCATTTCGTCAATCCGGGGAAGCGGATGAGTGTCTTTTTTTGTTATACTATTAAGCTTTCTGTAGTCAATGCAAAAGCGATCACTACCATCTTTCTTTTTGACGATTACTACTGGGGAGGCCCAGGGACTTGTAGAAGGTTGCACAAAATTATGCTCCAGAAGTTTATCAACGTGCCCTTGGATTAATTTTTGTCTAACTGGAGGCTCCCGGTAAGCGCGTTGATGAATTGGAGGGTGACCACCAACGTCAATTTTATGCTGGGCGGTAGTGGTACTTCCTATGTCGTGGTCACCCGTGCTAAATATGTCTTGGTATCGATTAATCAGTTTGCAAAGTCTTTTTAGTTTGTGAGATTTTAAACCCGTTTCAGTTAAATCAAGCCCGGGTGGTAGGTTTTGCTTAGGTTTAGTTTTATTCGAGCTTTTGACATTGTAAATACCAAGCTTTGTGAAAGCGCTGGCATTTATAGGCAAATGAGCTACAAAGTCGTTGTCTCCCATTGCGACTGTAGAACCTTTATAAAACGTTAAAGGGGCTTGACCAAAGTTAGCAATTTTGACAATGACTATACCGTTTTGGACCGTGTTAAGGGTACGGGCCAGAGCGGTATTTTCATTATGAAAATAATGGGGATTAGGTTCGATAAGCAACTGGGTACCATCCTTACAATTGACTGACGCTTCCGTCAGCATTTCGGAATTGGGAGCTAGTGTGATGGTGTCAACGAGGTTGACAGTTTGGTGAGACTGATCAGAAACAGTATTTGGGTTGGTAAACAGAGCGAAATTTTGTCCAGAGTATGTTAAAATTTTTCGAGAAAAATCAATTTGACAGTTACACAGAAATTCTAGACCCAAGAGGCATGGAATAGGTGCATTTTTCAGAATATGAAAACGTGATGAAATGTTTTGACTCCCCAGTGAGAAAAATAAATGTACAAAACCAGAAATTACCAAAGCATTTTGGTCAAAAGCAACAAATTGTTGGGATGATTTGGTCAATTTACCTATTGGCATAGTCCGTTTTAATAAATGATACATGTCCAAACTTAGTATACTTATAGGAGATCCACAATCAATTAGTGCGCTACAATTACATTACATTTTTAAAAGCTTTTCTTTTTACAAACCCCCCCTCACCGCCCGCTACGTGTGCCAAATTTAATAGTGAGGTATAGATGTTTATCGAGGTTAGTTGTATTGACGAGAACTGGAAATTTTGCTCCAGTGGGTAATTTAACAGGAGATTTCAGAAACTCAGAGGGGGAATCAGGAATTTTTGGCGTCATTAACTTGCCCCTCTGCGAAATGACGCCCCCCAGTTTCCCGGGCGTCGAAAAGGCCCCGTGGGGGCACTTCGCCCCTGGTAACTACGACCTCGACCAGGTGGCGGACCATCAGATTGATTTTGATATCGTTGAAAACAAGTAAGGGCAGTATGACTAGGACTACAGCAAATTTGACATTTCGCAAGCGCGTTCTGCAACTCATTAACTTGAGTTGTTAGTTGCTGAACCTTTTGCGAAATATTGTGAATCTCCTCTTTTTGCAAGTCCGGTTGATTAGAAGTCAGTGCCACTAGATCTTTCGACTTAGACTTAGATTTTGTCAGTTTTCTAGCCCTTTTTGAAACCCCCGAGTTAGACCCTGAGGATGCTGCAGAAGAAGCCGAGCTGTCGGTATTAGGCCTGCGCAGTTTGCTATAACTTTCTTCCCGTTTAGCTATTTGAACAGCAGTTTTAAACGTGTTTGGGTCACGCATGCGAAGAAGTTTTGAAATTGACGGGCGGCAGTTATGAGTAAAATGCCACAGCTTCACCTTTTCAGCTGCTTCTGTATCATCCCCATGGACCTTGCTAGCCAAGCGAGCCACATGACGCGCAAATTGATCCACAGACTGACTTTTTTTGTTTACGCTCGTGTAAACGATGCCAAGCCATTTCGGAGCCCCGTTCTGACTCAAATTCTGAGAAAAACAACTTTTTTATTTCACTGATAGGTAAAGCCTGTTGTGCCGGAGTGAGGCCGTTATAAAATTGCTTTGCATTGCGTTTACACAGCGCCTTGAGCACTTTCTTATTCTTATCCTCCCCCCACTCATTTGCAGCGCAAATGTCAACAAAATCACCAAACCACGCACGCACATTCTCAGATGATGAACCATAAAAAAGTTCCGGCGTCAAAACAGCGTGTACAATTTGGTCATTCTGTTCGGGGGCTGGAATGTGATCCGAATCAGAGGAAGAGTGGCGAGCCTGCGCTATTCCTCGCCGACGACAAGTAGGCATTGCAACACAACAAAAAAAACTAAAAAAAATATCTAAAAAAGTCAGACCTCATAAATTTCTGTGTTGATTGCACTGTGTGATAGACCACGGTCGGCATTGCGGCAGTACTTTTACTCTTTACGGCCTTTTGCTTTTGCGTTGGTCCGGCGCTGATGAGGCATTTGGAACACTTGGCGGACATCTTCACGAAACTGCGGAAACTGTCCAGTTTCTCGGTGCCCTGGTGAGGGTAGGGCTCGGAAATTCAGCTGCTGTCGATCCGCGTACAGAGTGAACGAACTTCCGCCCAAGCCACAACCACGCTCTGCTACCAGTGTAGAAGTCGTGCTGGACTGGTCTTTATTGATCAATGCAAAGTACAAAAGCAGAGTTCAAGATATCAGCCCATTGATTATATACTACACAAAAAAGTAATCAAATTCTCAACAAGAGTGTAATCGTTACAGTTTTGATTCTAAAAAATTGTAAACAATAATCTGACACCATTGTGCATGCATTGTGTACAGTTTGGCAACGCCACTGGCTTCTGGATCCTTGTCGGCCCACTAGTTTTGTAATTTTCGGTGTTTTAAGCTCCAATTGCATATACTTTCGATGCCGCTCTAGTAAAATAAGTATACAGCATTGATTTTGAACGAATGCTTAAAATGTGTCGTTTTTTTGCTGTAAGTGCATTTTAAGGTGGCACTCCTGAAATGTGGGTTTTGGCCATTATTTTGAAAACGCGCAAAAATAAACATGCATCATAAGAACAAAAGTTGATCAGAAGTGAATTTCCTTCAATTTGATGTGCATATCACATGAAAATTTTTTGAACATTTTTGAGCAAATTTCGTCAACAAAAATAGATTTTCACGGAAATGTCTTCACAAGCCAGTGCATTTACACGTGTGTAATGAATTTGAAAGGCTGAAAAACAGCAGTTGTGTTTTACTGAAACGTAATTAAAAATTTTTGGTGTTTCGTTGAGTGTGGTATAAATTTTTTGTGAACTAACGCGATAGTTTCTGCATGAGACAGAATTATAGTGCGTGTGAATACAAACGCAAATTTTCGGCTTGCGATTTTAAAAAATTGGCTCAACGAAAAAAGTTAAAATTTGGCACATAAAGGCACCTTGGCATTTTCGACGGTCGCAAAATTAGATTTTTGGCAAATCGATAGTATCTAAAAAATTTAGCCAAATTTATGTTTTTCAAAAATCGCGATTTTAGTGTTTTTCGATATATCAATCATATTCATCAAAAATGACTTTTTGCGACCGCTCGACCACGTTGAGGCGAGCAAAAAGAGCTATTGATTGCGCAACAGCTACTTACTTGCGAAAAGAAATCGCAAGCCGAAATTCCACTCACGTTTGGTCTACAGTGAATGCTAATTTGTATCAATCAACTTCATTTTTTGTATTTAGACACACTTTTACACCAGCTTGCCATTGTGTATCTAAAATTGGCCCCAAACTGCCGTTTTTTGAAACGTCACATTTCAGGAGCGCCACCTTAAGACATCTCAAAAAATCGAAAAGTCATTCCCTCTTCCCCGAAATCCTGTGTTTTGACAAAAAAATAGCAGTTTACTGATACACGGTACAATATTTCAATAAAAAGTCCACAAAAAATCCTAGTTTTTCCTATTTTTGCTCACAAATTCCTTTTTTTATATTTCTCTGAGAAATTCCTACTTTAATTCCTATTTTTTTGTAAATGGGCCGCAGCACCCCTGAGAAATCGATCGAGAAAGTGTCAGTATGCGCATTTGTGTTAATAATAAACGTCTTTTTGCGCTACCATGAGTGTTTTGGAGTAGCTACAACTATATAGGTTTTTCGACATCACCATTCACCAGACTATTTTCAAAAAGTGGGTTTTTCCCCCACATTGGTTTTTTTACCCCGTCTTATTTCGATCATGCCCCCCCTCGTACGAAAGAAGTAGGAACCTGCCACTGCGGTCATAAATAGAGGATGGGTAGTCCTCTGCAGAAGTGTTTTAACTTTTGAGCTCGCATCTCTCTCTCTAAAAATACCAGCAAAACACCTTTTGGATACCGCTTATGTATATACGTTTTCCTCCGGACTGTACTATACGCTGGCAAATTTTTAGACCTGTATATACAAAAACAATCGGGCAGGGCGCCGTTCCGAATCTCAGCCTACCACGATACAATATTTACGTCTAATGATTCAGTTTACCGCAATGAGCAAATGGTACAACTTTCCGGCCAACGTTCGTCACTTTTCGCGAAGGTTCGTCACCTTTTGCCGACGAAGCGATTTGACGTTGACAAATTGTGTCAATCATGATTTTTAGCTTCAGGGCACTCTAATAGACTTCCGCATGCAATAAACACAAAAATTTTGCTTCGTCACTTTCCAGCCAACGTTCGTCACTTTTCGCGAACGACGAAGCTCGTCGTACGCCGACGAAGAGGGAACTTTTTTTGCACAGTACTGTACGTATTACGTAATAGCTTTCTGCTTCTTGGAATATAAATAAAAAAGGGGTAAAATAGTCAAAACACGTCAAAAAATAAATTCCAAACATGCCTTACATATACTCAACTGTATCACTCAACGAGTGAATCAAAGCAAACAATCGTTCACAATTCGTAGCAACACCTAAACAAATGGCAAAAAATTGCTGAAACAGCATAAAAACCTTGAATACACCAATAAGATGGTCGTAAACCAGTTTGAATGATGTCCAAAACGAGTGTGAAATGATTGATATATTGTGAAAATAGTCGGAAAATAGTGTGAAATAGTCGGAAATTAGTCGAAAACAAGTGTAAAACTAGTGTGAAATTAGTCGTAAACTAGTGTGAAATAGTCGAAAAACAGTCGAAAACCAGTGTGAAACTAGTGTGAATAGTCGAAAACCAGTGTGAAACTAGTAGAAAACCATTGTTGAACATTTTCACACTGGATTCCGACAGTCTGAATTTAGTGTGACATTCATCGAAAATGTTTTCGACGTTTTTCACACTGGATTCCGACGTCGAAAAAGAGTGTGAATTCAGTGCGAAATTAGTGTGAAACTTTTCACACTAATTTTCGACGTCTGAAATGAGTGGGAAAATTGTTGGACAAATTGGACCAGTCGAAAACGAGTCGAAAACGAGTGTGAAATATTTTCGACTCATTTTACACTCGATTTCGACATCGGAAAACAGTGTGAAATTTTAAAATTTCACACTAGATTCACACTGGATTCCGACTCATGGTTTCCCTGTGTGAAGCTTTGCTTTGAACTAAAATTTTGCTAAACGATCCTTGGAGGGGTCAAAATTGACCGTATTTTACAATTTTACGTTTATTTTTCAATTTACGTACAATTAGTATACAATGAGAAGAAAAAAATTAATGTATGGTTTGGTTTTGTAGAGCGACTCAGCGAAATTTTGTTGAAAAAAGGGGTTGAATGCAGTTGGGGGGGGGAATAGTGGACCTATTTTTTTGAGTAGAGCACCTTGGGGGAAGCATTTTTGCATCAAGAACCCCTATTTCATTTTTTGGATTTTCTGAGATACGAGCCCCCGAAATCTGAATCCTCAGTGAGCGACGTTTTCGCAAATTTTTTTCGGAAGCTCTTGCTTTTTCCGTTTTAATCGTGTCTAAATGGTGTCAGATTATTGTTTACAATTTTTTAGAATCAAAACAAAGGCTCTTTGACCGGTGAGCCGGACGGTGACGAAGTGACGAACGGTGGCCGGAAAGTGACGAACAAAAAATTTAGGAGTCTGTGCACTCCCCTTAGAGGGTCGCAGCCCCCCTTTGAGTTGGTGGCTCAGGTTGCTCCGCACACCCAGTCCCCCACGGTGATAGGTGGTTCGCGTTGCTCCGCCCCCCCCCCCGCACGCCCCCCTTTGCGAAATCCTGGATACGCCACTGTAAGCTTCACTTGCAGTTGCAGCATGAAGAGTATATATTTATATAATTTATTACTAAATCTATAAAAGCAAGACGACGTACGTATAATCCAGCCAAAAGGAATCATAACATTTAAGTTGAACAGTGGGGAACTTGGGCTGTATGCTGTAGTGTGAAACAAGTCTGAAAACTGTGTGAAACTAGTGTGAAATAAGTGTAAATTTAGTGTGAAACGAGTGTGAAACGAGTGGAAATTACGTACGCTGAAGTAGAGAGTCTGAGTATAGTGTGAAACGAGTGTGAATGTAGTGTGAAACGAGTGTGAAAATAGTGTGAATTTAGTGTGAAACTAGTGTGAAATTACGTACGCTGCACAAGAGAGTCTGAATAAAGTGTGAAACTAGTGTGAAACGAGTGTGAAATTAGTGTGAATGCAGTGTGAAATAGTTTTAACGGTGCTGCGCAAAATTTCACACTGGATTCCGATGAGTCGTAATCCAGTGTGAAATAGTCGAAAACGAGTGTGAAATTATCGGAAAGGAATCAAAAAAGAGTCGAAAAGTAGTGTGAACTTGCTCTCGGAATCCAGTGTGAAAAATTTCACACTCTTTTTCGACTCGTTTTGCACTCGTTTTCGACGCCATTTTTCTCCCTGTGTCAATAGTTATGAAACTCAATTCAAACTTATTCAATGAATTCGTATATACATACATATACATACATATGTATGTATATAGTATTATGTATCAGAACATTACTAGAAGTGTATAATAATAATGTCGCAGACTATAGAACTATCGGCTAAGCAATTCCTCTAAGCAATTGCTCTAATGCAGTGGCCAGAGCAGTGCAACAATAATACACTCTTAAATCAGTCTTAAACTGGTCGAAAACTGGTCTTAATTCAGTCTTAAAACAATCTAAAATATCGAGCTGCTGGCTGGATTAAATTGAAGCCCAATTTTAGATTATCTTAATTTACTTTTAAATCACTCTTTCAATCAGTTTTAAACTGGTAGTTTTAGATTATCTTAATTTACTCTTAAATTGGTCTAAAACAAGTCTTAATTCCCTGTTAATTGACTATAAAAACAATCTAAAACTACGCAGCGTAGTTCCAAACTGCATTTTGGACTGATTTAAGATTATCTTAAAACAGTCTTAAATAATCTAAAATTAGTTTTAAATAATCAAAAATCAGTCTTAAATAATCTAAAAATACACTCATCTAAATTATACATACAAATATCAAATACATGTAAATTCACTCTTAAAAAAGTCTTAACTTGCTCTCTTAATTCTCTCTTAAAATCTTTGGAGTGTTTTTAAATTGATTTTAGACCATTTTAAGAGTCCACTTTTCGTGTGGGACCGTAGAACAACCAAATGTGAATATACCTTGTGAACAACGCTTGTGTGGATTTAGCTAAATTCGAAAAGTTGAAAACGAAGTTAACTTTTTGGAATATTTTCCCGTTTATAGCGACATTAGTCCTTATATTATATGAGCATCGTCCACATTAAATGCTTTAGTTATTGAAATAATAAGGTATCAAAATGACCAGAGCGTAAAAACTACATAAATTTTAGTCACTACCCTTGATCGTTGATCAGTTTTTTGCAAATATGAATCTACATACTTTGTTGAGCCTTGCCATATACGATGACGGTACATAACTGGTGTTGTTTTTAATTGTTGAGCCTAACCTAAATCTATGCACGGTTACACGGAACGAACCCTACACGTGTGCCTCATCACTAAATCGGCAACATTAGTTTGGTGCTGATTTGGTTTGAGCTGGAAGTGAAACAAAGTTGATGTATATTAACGGCTATTTACACGAGGGTGCATTTTGTTCCGTGGCGTACTCTATGGTGTACGCTATGGCACACGATATGGAGCATGAGCGGGCACGCAAGCGGTCACGTGAGTGGGCGCATAAGCGGGCACGCAAGCGGTCACTTGAGTGGGCGCATGAGCGGGCGCATTCTATAATTGGAATTTCACATTGCCTGCTGCATTGTTTCATACAATGCAGCAGGCAGTGTGCGTCCGTGAACATTCTAATTGTAGAATGGTCCTGCTCATGCAACTGAAGTTGCGCCCGTTCATGTGCCCGCTTGTACGCCCACTCATGTGCCCACTCATGCTCCCTCGTGTGAATAGGCCTTTAACACTATGTACTCAGATGAACGGCCAAGATTATATGTAAACAACATTTTGAACAGAAAAAATAATGTGTTTAGTTTAGTAACATACATTAAAAATGGATAATGGAACCGGAACCGAAATTCATCGCGAAAAGTGACCAAGGTTGGCCTTGAAAAATGTTTTGGGCGAACAAGTAGATATATGTTCGGTCACGTCAGTAACCGCACTTTTTCGGAGCAAAGAGATTTTATAGAAAACCATACCCAAAAAGTCTCCCTGGCTCGGAGGATTTCACGAACGACTCGTTGGACTGGTGAAGAGACGCTTGCGCAAGTGTTTGTGGCGCGCTTGCGTTACCAACGATGCGTTGCGAACACTCGTTACGCAAATTGGGGCTTGTCCCAGAATTTCAAATCTGGGGGGCTTCCCAATCAAACCCCCCAGGTAAGTCCATATGTGATCGTAAAATGAATTAAAATTTTCTTTAGAAATGAAAGCAAAGTAAGTTGGAAAAGCCTTTGGCCTTTGACCGACTGTTCATCTAATTCATGCTTTTCAAATGGGTATTTAAAAAATTTGACATACCTATCCGTTGAAATTTAGGTTTAGCTCATGTTTCGATTTTAGCTTGTTTAGCTCATGTTTCGATACGATTATTCCACAGGAGCTACAAAGTGGTGTGATATGAAGTACAACTTCAATGGATGAATATCAAGTTCACTTTTCAACCATGGAGTTGAAACATGGAGAATAGTACTACGGCAGTACAAAGTATTAAGTGGTAAAGGTTCGTCAAAATTCTATGCCGTCACCGTTCAAGCCGAATCAAACGAAATTTTCGTTAGGATATCAGAGGCGGACAGGAAATTAAAAAGGTCGTAACAAAGTCAGAAAAGCCTTGTTTTTAGATTTCCGGATTGCAAGCCGGTTTGTTTGCGGTCCGACTTAGTTTAAGATTAAATTTCCTGAATGGATTGGCATTGGCTTTTTGGTGGTTAGTTAAACTAAGCAATTGCGTGGAAGCAGGTATGCAAACACAAAGTTATACTATTCGGATGTCTAAAAATAAATATTTTGTGCTCTTACTGTTGGATCGATAAATGGATACCGCCATAGGCGGACTGTATATGACTGTATATTGCTTCGCAAGAAAAACACAATCAGGAGCCTGTTGATCAACTTGACAAATCTTACAATTGTAACAATTGTAAGTGCAGAATCAGGCGATTCGTTACGAATTCGTCATATAAATTCATTACAAATCACCTGATTTTGCACTTACAATTGTTACAATTGTAAGACTTGTCAAGTTGAGCAACAGGCTCCAGAACGCGATATTAGAACATTTTATAGAAAAATAGTTTACAAATCTCACTTTTAGGTACAATTAAATACGCATGCTTTCCTACTCAACATTTTGCTGCAGATTTGGCTTGTTTGATTTATATGCAGTTAAGCTTTTTATCTCACTACCTTTCGTAACCACTTCACCGTTAAGTATAAGTAAAAAGCCTTGTAAATTGAGGTTTCTGCAGTTTCAGTGTTATTTAACCTTCCAGTGTTAGGTATTTAACACGTGAAGGGCTGGTTTTTCAGTGTTATTTAACACTGGAATTCAACCTATTCAAATTAGTAGGTAAGTCTGTTCATTGCAGACTTTGCAAGTTCTATACAAACCGAGTATAAAGTACCTGTTGGGTAGGAAAAAAAAAAAAAAAAAAAAAAAAAAAAAAAAAAAAGTACGTTGGGTAGGGTACGGCCAAATTGGGTAGGGTGCATGCGAATTGGGTAGGGTGCATTGGGTAGGGTGCGTACGTGTTGCTAGCCTGTCTGCTGCTATTTCAAGGTCATATTACTACCTTATAGCTGTTGTCATGGTAACGACATGGTCTATCTTTCCTCGTGCATGGTAAAAATTTGGTAAGAAAATGGTTAAGTTTTGGTTAATATTTTTGCTTTATGTGTTAATCATAGGCATAATTTATCGATTTTTGTGGTTTTGCATGGTCATTAGTGTGTGTTTTGTGGTAATATTTTGGTAAGTAAATGGTCGTTTTGTAGTCAGAATAGTGTAATAATATTTTAGATTAATGTAAAAATACAGAATTGTTAGATTAATGTATAGATTTTGATAAATATAACAGTATTTGGTCATAATTTAGTCAGATTTTGGTTAAGTTTTGGTTAATATTTTTGCTTTATGTGTTAATCATAGGCATAATTTATCGATTTTTATGGTTTTGCATGGTCGTTAGTGTGTGTTTTGTGGTTATTTTTTGGTAAGTAAATGGTCGTTTTGTGGTCAGAATAGTGTAATAATATTTTAAATTAATGAAAAAATACAGAATTGTTAGATTAATGCATAGAATTTGATAAATATTACAGTATTTGGTCATATTTTGGTCCGTCTTTGGTTAATTTTTGGTTAATATTTTTGCCTTATGTGTTAATCATAGGCATAGGTTATCGATTTTTGTGGTTTTACATGGTCATGAGTGTGTTTTTGGTGGTAAAATTTTGGTTGATGGTCGGAATTTAGTCAGTATATGGTTATTTTTTGGTCAATTCTTACTGTCTTATGTGTTAATCATAGGCTTGTTTTTGTGATTTTTGTGGTTTTGCGTGGTTGTGAATGTGTTTTTGGTGGCAAAAATTTGGTTGATGGTCGGAATTTAGTCAGTCTTTGGTTATGTTTTGGTTAATATTTTTGCTTTATGTGTTAATCATAGGCATAATTTATCGATTTTTGTGGTTTTGCATGGTCATTAGTGTGTGTTTTTTGGTAATATTTTGGTAAGTGAATGGTCATTTAGTTGTCAGAATAATGTAATAATATTTTAGATTGATGTACAGAGAGTTAGATTAATGTAATAATATAGATTTTAATTAATATTTTCAGTATTTGGTCATATTTTAGTCAGTCTTTGGTTAAGTTTTGGTTTATTCTTTCGGCTGTATGTGTTAATCATAGGTATAGATTAGCGATTTGTGTGGTTTTGTGTGGTCATGAGTGTGTTTTTGGTGGTAAAATTTTGGTTAATGGTCGGAATTTAGTTAACCCCTTAGTTATTTTTCACTACCTTATTTGTAAATTATAGCTTGATTTTGTAATTTTTGTGGTTTTGTGTGGTTGTGAGTGTGTTTTTCGTGGTTATGTTGTAGTTGGTGGTGGTTGTGATCTATATTTTTTATTAATTGTTGTTTATTTATTAAATATTTATTACTATTCCACATTTCTTCAGTATTTTACATTTATTTTTCATTTTATTGTATTTCAGTTACTGTCTTACTGTAGTGCATGTCCTTGTCTTTGTAGGTAAAATTTGCACTTAAATCTAATTATCTTATGTAATACTAAGCCGATTTTCATGATCTTACTGTCATTCAGTAGCCTTATTTTTTAGCTATAGTGAAATTTTTTGATCTAGTGTATAGCCTTAACCGTTGTGAAGTAGTAGGTTGTGTGTAGTATCTAAGTGTTAAATGTAGGTTGTAAAATTAATTAATTACTTGTTGTTTATTAATTATTACTATTACACATTCATTAGTATTTCGCACACACATTATTTCAGTTTGTTATGCTTGTCTTACTGTAGTTTTCCAGAAAAATAGCTTAAATTTACACTTAACTCTAATTATCTTAAGGAATAGTAGGACGATTTTAATGATTTTGCTGTTATTCAATAGCTTTATTTTTTAGCAATAGTGCGATTTATTGATCTAGTGTATAGCCTTAACAGTGGTGGTAGCTTAAGTAAAACTATACGCCATGTACTTAACAAAAAAAAATTACTGGGCGACTGACTACTTTTACTAAATTCTCAAGTAATACTTTGTTTATAGCAATAATTTTTGTATCATTCTTTAGCCCACCTACAACCAAAACGGCTATCACTAGTTATTTACTAAGGCTAACTCAAAAAATGGGCAATTTTCAGCCTTATGCATTGTAGTGAAAGGCGGTTTTAAACTAGTTTTCAAGGCACTTCCGCTTGCATTTGGTAAAAAATAACTAAAAATTTCCACTAAAAATTAATTATCTTAAGTAATAGGTGGACAATCAGCAAGATCAATACGTCATTGCATAGCCCTATATGTTGTGCATAGTGCTATCTAATTAGCTAGTGAATCCCTTCAGCAATTGCTAAGCTATAATAGCTTAAGTAAAACCATACCCCTATCTTTATGTACTGAACTAAAATTTTACCGGGTAAACTTCGACTCTCTCTTTTTACTTAATGCTTTGTAACTCCAGTAATACTAGGGGTATCAACTTTATTTTCATATCATCAAATAGGTAATAGATTTGTGCATTTAACTACGTAAAAATTTTAGAAGTACAACTAACCAACTTCCCACACTAACTCAAAAAAGTCGAAAAATGGGCAATTTTTAGCCTTATGTAGTGTATTAAAGGCTGGTTTTAAACTGGTTTTCAAGGCACTTCCGCATACAATTGATGAAAAATATGTCAAAAATAGCGCTAAAAATTAATTATCTCAAGTAATAGCGGGTTGATCAGCATAACCAATACGTCATTGGATAGGCCTATCTGTTGTACATAGTGCTATCTAATTAGCTAGTGAATCCCTTCAGCCATTGCTAAGCTATAGTGTCTAAAGTAAAACTATACACCTATCTTTATGTACTAAATTAAAATTTTACCGGGTAAACTTCGACTCTCTCTTTTTACATTTCTCCCCATAACTCAGGTACTTGTGGTCCGATCAACTAAATTTTTACATGACCATTTAGTCCATTGCGTAACACACAAAACTAGTTGATTAAGTTTATTGTATCTGCTACCAGTCCATAGCTACAGCCTGTAAAAGTCAAAATTTAGCCTTTTTAACCCACTAGGCAGCTGTAAAACTTCCCTGTTGTCTTACTGTAAACCAGTTTTTACACTACAAAAATGTCTTGAAATCCAACTATTTGGGTAGAAAAGCTAAGTTTATTCCACTAAAGTCCCTATAACTTTCCTTATCCTAGTCCGATTAAAGTCATCAAGCAGTCATTGGAAAGCTCTAGGTTTGGGCTACACGACCATATACTTTCTATCCCCGAACGCGTCTAATAACAATACCTATCTACAAACACAAAACAAACAATTGATTTTTAAATTTTTAATGTTAAAAATATATATAACAACAATATACACACAAATGTACAATACAATTATTTAGTATCAATAACAACTTAAGTTATAAAATGGCTATAAGAACAACAAGTATAGAGAATGTG
>JASANF010006241.1:0-156830 GCA_030248245.1 Trissonchulus sp. WLG1_4
TTTTTAGCAAATGTCAGTGCATAGGCTTCTGTTTTAGAATCGGACGTTTCGCAATTATTTCACTGGTTATTGAAGCATGCAAAACTTTTAAACATATTATTATAATGCCAAGCGAACATTTTTTTCTGTCGTAAATTTGATTGCATAAGCTCCTGTGCATGAAACGTAGTCTATAAAAGGCAAGATGCAGCATTTAAATGGTTCCATTGACTTTCCCTTTTACGGTTTTCTCCCAGTTATTTTTTAAAGTGTATTTTTTTGTAGTCTTTATTTCTAGCCGTCAATGCAAAGAAATTTCCTCTATTGCTTCGATCGTATCTCGTTGGAATCTGTGTCCAGTGATCTGCTTGTGTTTCTGTCCACCAAAGTTCTGCCGACATCTTTGCTGGTTATTGGTCATATAGCTGCGGAGATAATGCAGAAATGGCTCAGTGCACTTTTGGAATTGGACCCTGAAGTATGTGTTTCTGGTTTTTCTTAATTTAGTTTTCGACATACTTTTGTAGTGTTTTTACTTATTTTCAGTTTTTCTCCAGTAAAGGCGTAGTATTAATATTAATATATACTTGCAATATTAATATCATAATATGGCCTCTGCAACGAAGCACAAAATTCATGTAGTAGCCTTCGCATCGTCATAATAGCTAAGATGCTAATCGACGATTGCGGTATACGTTTGCCACTAATTGTCTTGTTTAGTGGCGACTGGGTTATCATTTCTGAGACAAGTACGTATAGAACGTCTTCGTTTGCTCACAAATCGCCAACTTTGATGTATTATTAAAGGTTTTTTCTCAGAGGCTGCCTTCGCATCATTTCGATCAAATCACGGATATTTTCCTGAATAAACCTGTCCTGAAAACAAGGTAATATTTTCAGTAGCGATTGTATAAAGAATAAAAGTTTAATTTTGAGTTTTAGGTAACTTTATAGAGTCTCGTGTTTAGTCGGTTGATCCCCATAGATATTGGCTAGCCGCTAGAGTACACGGTATTGTTTGATCACGAAAAGAAGATTGGCGCTTTTCAACAGATTAGAGTCATGTCTGTAAATTTTTGACATAAATTTACTGTGACTGTTACCATTTTGATCGCTTTGAAACGAGTCCTCGCGAAAGCTTTTATAATGTGACCAATCATCGAAATCGTTAATGTCACCTTAAGCAATTTGTGTTCGCGCATGTGCTATTACGTGAATATGCAGCTAAGAAAATGTCTTTGTCTGCTTCAATAAGAGTGAGACAGTACAATGTACTTTTTTGTATTTATGATTTTTCGTACACGTAGAAATTTTTTTAATGTATGGGTTTGTACATTTGTGGGCTATCAGCTTGACGATAATTAGTTGGCTAAATCAATAATTATTATTGTTTGATTGTTTAGATATCCCGCTTTGTTCGAGTTGCTGAAAAGGATCGCTCATCAGCGATTTCAAGATTCTAATTTGGGGTGCTCTGCGTCTCCCTATAGTGCAGAAACCGAGCTACTTTCAAATTTCGCCAATGGCAAATTTACTAAGGTACTATAACGTGACTGAATTTTTTTCTTTGTGAGAACAAATTCTTTGTACTGTTTAAACGGCTTTCTTAATATGTAAACTATCTTACTATAGATGGTTGATGCTTTTATGCTTTATGCTCTATAGTTTAATATTTTTAATATTGTAGGTTCATTATTGGAGTGTTTTTTAAATTTTATCGACTAATCTACCTCCGGACTATGAGTTCAGCATGACAGGCATTTAGGGCTTTTCATCAACACCTATCTAATTTAGACTGTTGTTTTTGTGAATGTAGACGGTTTTCACTCAGTTAAATAGTCTGCTCCGTATTATTCGGCTGTTATTTTAAGCCATTCAGACTGTCTGAATAAGCCAAGTTGATCTGCCTGTCTAAAAAATAAGGTCAGTAAAGATGAAAAATGTGTTTATAATGTGTTTTAGATGAAATACGTACAGCTGTTGAAAGTAGTGCATGCAAACACGCTGGGGTCGCCTCAGTGTGTTGCAGAGATGCTGAAGCCGTTTTCATACGAAGAAGCCAGGGAAATTCTATGCAATGAAGTTAGTGTTAGTTCCCTTATTGCAATAATAGTGTATGTTGTTTCCACTGAGGCACTGAGCATGCTTGTCAGTTTCGAGACTGTAGGAAGTCGAGAATAAAGTTTCTTTTCTGTCAAACATGAGGATTTAAGCCTCAGCTTCATACCCCAAGTAAAACACTACCCTGAGGTAGTCTTAGTTCTGTCTCGGTATACTGTTATCATTAACTGTTGACTCATTGATTGTGTGTCGTTTTCACCAGTCTCATTAATTGACTCATGTATAATGTGTAACATCTTACCGTGGTTGTTTGTACTTCACGTCGGATTTCTGCATGTACGTGAGCTTTAGTTGTTGGCTCTTCAATTTAGTAATGAGTTTTTCCATTGAAAGCCACACTAAGTTTCATTAATTCAGATCTTTTGTATAAACTATGAGATGAATAATATATTGTGCGAATATAATATTGTATAAACACTGCTAATTTTTCGGAGTAAAAAATGCCAGTCTGTGATAATATTATGTTTTTAGCAGCTGGATTTATATTTCAGGGTTTCAGTAGTGTTTGTCTGGAAAGCTGTGTTGAGCTTGGCTGGGAGGCCTGGTTACTGGATCTAGCTGAGAGCCAAAGTCACCTGAATACCGGCGTTCCGTGTCAGAAGTCCCTGCAGTCAAGAAAATATCCTCTGCTTGCAGCTGCAAGAGCGGCCATCTTGGGACGAGTACGCAATTGTGTCCGATCTGCTGATACTGATCGGTATGTGGAAAAGTCTGAGGTTTAGGAATGCCATATTTCGCATATCGGACTAAGCGGTCTAAACTGGTTAAAACCAGTTAGCTTAATTTTTTTTATGGGAAGCTATTCTTAAACGGACAAAACGGATTTAACACACAACATTAGAAGTGTGCATAACATTGGATGTGTGTATAGTTTATGTCCGTTTAGTCCGACTAATGCTCGCATCCCACTGCATGTTGACAATTAATGTGAAAAAACGTGTAAGTTCTGTTGTTATATTATTGTGCTGTCGTTCACAAATTTTTCCTTTTTTGTCAGAAGCATACATTTGTCTCCCCTGTGTTTCAGTCATTCATCACTGCAGTCTGTGCTCGAACTGGGCAAGGCAGTGACCCTTCTGGTGGAACGTGCTCACTTCGTTCAGTTGCTGTCTGAAGACGACATTCCATATTTATGCAAATTTATGGTTCTCTTTCTCTCCGTGAGTGTCTTTCTCTACATCACCGCTGTCGAATTAGTACGAACCCTGTATAACTAATTAGCGTAGAAATACATAGTAGTTTATTAAATTACAAACGAACCAATGGCTGCAAAATAGGTAGCGGTAAAATAACGTAATGTGGATTACTTTTTGACAGTTTAAAATGGCTATTATTTCAGCTAAATCTAAAGTTTGACGAAAAATGGTGCAACTGAGCGAAAACAGGTGAGATGAATTTAGCAGCTACTCGCTCCACTGATGGCTTGGCTATAATATCAATATAATGAAGTCAGGATCTGCTGTATTGTCTCAGTTTTCAACAAATTTTTTGGTCAGACTTTAGTGTGGTTTTATTTTCAGGGTTTGACTGAACCCTCTCTTCCGGCACCCCCGGTGTCCGTCTTTCTGAATTGTCTGCGGTGCGCTGCTCACATGCTCACCATGGAATCACTGTTTGCCCACATTTCCCTGCCCGAGAATATAGTCCCCCTGCAGTTGCCAGTCATTGACGCCATATTTAATCTGTCTAGAGCCTGTATGTAGTCTTCACGTTATTTTATGTACCGCTACTGATGGCTAATAATGCGTGTTTTCATAGTCACAAAATATAATTTATACATAGTCACAAAATATAATTTTATACATAGTCACAAAATATAATTTGATATTAGTTATTGTGTCACTTTCCTTCAAGTATTGACTAAACTTTAGTCATCGGACTATCAAGATAATTGCAATTTGCAATATATGAATTCGTCATAAGCGTACACAGGTTTAATCCGTTTAGTCCTATAGCTAAAAGATAAGTTCATTAGACTGCGAGCAAGTTAGCAAGCAAATTACGATTTCTTTTCTGTTTGTAGTACATTCCTCCGAAAGTCTGTATGACTACGCAACGGCCTCATTTCCGTTTAAATTGGGTAAGTTTTTATTCTTTATGGCATATCTGACATTTTATATTATTGCTTACTGCCTATTGTTGGAATGATTTTTTGGTCATAGTACTTGCCGCAGGGTGTAGAGCTAGCCCGCTACGTAAACGTCACTTTGTTTCGGTGCGTTAAAACCACGAACACGTCTTAGTTAAAGCTAAGGGTTAAAATGTGAAGACTCAAGAGTTATGATTGTACTTTGTTTCTGCCTTTTTTATGTGTTCTAAGCTCAATTCATACAGCCATAATGTCCGTTCAGCCGGCAAAATTAGGAAATAATTACGCCTCCATTAGTAATATATAAGATCAGATTGTGGCATAATTTTTCCGTAATTTTGCCGGCTGAACGGACATCATACGGCTGTAAGTATGAATCGAGCCTCAATAGACTAGTGCAATTTGTGACCTTTTAGAACTTTGTTTCTGAAACGTGCACTTCTTTCAATTATAGTAGCCTATATTTGCTACTTATTTCACCCTGCCGCCAATATTTTGTTTTTAGATGCCAAGCTTGACCGAGCTTGGCAACAAATGAGCGCCCTGTTGCATTGGATTGAAGACTGTGCTCAGAAAGATCACAGACAACCCACTGTGGTTCCCTCGATCTTTGCAGTTCTGAGAAAAGTCATATTGTGTACGTTATTTAGTTACGAATATTGTCGATTGAAAAAATGGCTGTAAGAATACAATGTTTAACGTAGCGAGGAAGAATAGCTCGTCTTCTTAGCCTCATAGCCAAAAAATTTTTACTACAAACTTTTTATGAGTTTTAATAATTGTAGCTTGCCATTTTCACCATGGGGGGCAGGCCCTGCTTTCCATTTCGTTCCTATTCAGCCTTCTTTTATAACTCACGAAGTGTGTGTAAAATTTTCAAAAATGTAAGCTTTTACCCTTGCGTTTGGATTGTATTCTTTGTTATTGCATGAATGAATGAATTTTACTCCATAAGATGAATGAATTTTGCTCCATCAGGTAACATGGCAAGATTAGCAAACAGCTAAAATAGGGAGCGTTTTTCCTTTACTAAAATTGTGCAGTGTACTGTTTTAGGCGCAGCCCGCCTTCCTAGCGTTGTATCGCTGAGTCGCAGTCCCGAGATCGCCTTTAAATTCGGCTGGTCACCAGAGGTCCGACTGAACGAGTGTGGTTTTCCCATTTTGCCTGCCACTCCAGTTCACCATCTACAGAATACCGACATACTGAGACAGTTTGTGTTCAGAACTAATGCTATTGGTATGCCATTAATTACATGAAGGCCATCACCTAATGCTAATGTCAAGAGTTCATTGCGTTATTGTGAGAATGGTCATTTCGTTCCTTGTTTGTGACTGGCTGAATTATTGTATGTACTTCAAAGAACGAATGTTAAACCATAATATTTAGCTATATAATATATAACAGACTCAACTCATTGCCCTTGATAATATGGCTGCGGCAGTACAAGATAGCGTAAAGCCGAAAAACGCTATAAAAAGTGAAAAATTTCTTCAGACCTCCGCCCCCCCCCCTACCCGAAATCAGAGTCTGGGACCGCCAGTGCTATGTACATACTCTGTCTCTCTTTGTAGGTACGCACGTTAAAAACAGGGTTGTAAAGTAGACTTTGCATGCCTACCATTGTCGAAGTTGACAGCGAGCTTTGTTTCATTCTAGTCTCGACGGAAACAATAAATATTCAAATTTGTAATTTGTATGCTTTTGTTAGGTTGGTGCAGCCGGCAGCAGTTTGAGGAGACGTGGATGGGCCTGCTTGGAGTGCTGAGTGCCACGCCCATTGGCCAGGAAATAAACAATGTCGATCCACAAGTAAGTTGTGTTAATTAATTATTTAGTTAGTGAATAGTACAGTTACATATTGAGAGCAGAAACAGCTATGAAGAACAAATGCTTCAACTAAAGCCTAGTCCATGTCCATAAGGGTGTCCGTTTGCTCTTAAGCAAAAAGCTTGGTCAGATCTTGCAAAAAATGAACATAATCCTGATAAAGTTTTTGTGTAAGCTAGACTAGTAGATGTCTGTAAAATGCGCAAAAAGTCTTGAATTTGTCAGTAGAAGTAGTTCTTATTTTTTTACGGACGAAGCGAACATTTCCTTACGGACCAGGTCAAGACGAGTATAAACTAAGCATTAATGTTCTTCCTTTGGACTCAGTGACAACTTCATTAGCCTTTAGAATCGTTATATAGGCTTTTCATAAAATAATAGGAACTGGATTAGATTAACTAGATTAACTTAATAACTCAACGTAAGATTAACTTGAATTCCTAAAAATTTGCAAGCAAATGCGGATGCAGTTAGTCTGCAGTTAAACGTTCGTGTAAACTGTCGTCAATTTTGTGTTGCGTTATTGGCATTAATCTAGTTAATCAAATCCAGTTAATATTAATTTATGAAAAGGCCTTGTGAAAATCCATTTCAGGACGTGGCAGAACGCATAGCTGCCAGCAGCCTTGCCGTGCGCTGTCTGACCTCGCTTCTGCTACAAACCTTGCTCACTCAACCGGGCAACCCCCAAGCTGGCTACTATATTATCAAGCATAGGGAACAGTCTGCCTCGTTTCTTAAGTCTGCGTATGTTTAAAGTGGATCAAGTTTAGCATAGTTTCATTGTGCTCCATTTGTTCATGTTTTTATAATCTGCTGTGCTAAAAGTTGTAAAATGTTAGGCACGAATGAAGTATGATGTATGCATAATATGGTGTCCAGTAAATTTGGATATCTTGACTTGGTGTAGTTAATAACATTGTACCAGGTAGTGGCTCAAATGATTAGAACGAGACAACTTGAGCGCGTTTTATCTGTTATGTGCTATGTGATTATTCAAGCCAAATTTATTCTAAACCGCTTGATTATTTTAACCGATAAAATGTGGTCAAGGGCAGAGATCACTGTGATTTATGAACTTGTCAGTATGGCTGGAGATTAGTCATTATTGAAAGATAGAGCCTTTTGTGTGTTCAGGAGTGGGAAACGTTTGCTGAAACTGAAAATGACTTTACGAAATTTGCAACAGAAAACGGGTACATTTCATCATTCCAATTTACGGTTAGTGCTATTGGGTTGTTTGTTATCCTAATCAAGTCGGATTGACACTGACAAAATTGTTTTCAGACCCGCCGCGTGGTATGGTTTTCGCAATATGATTTAAGTAAGCTTTTGACTTCTTTGACTAAAGCTGGAAAAAATAATATTGGTCTTTTTTAAAGGGTCAAAATATTTTTTCATTGTGCATTTTGTTTGGAAGTTTTTCATTCTTAATATTGTGTTTTAGGTTCCTCTTTTTCCCTCTGTACAGTGGAAATCCAGAACGACTGGACAATTCTTTTGGATTTTCTTATTCTCAGGTGGGAATATTGTGCATTTATTATGGACTCTCTATACAGAATATTATTTTCTGACTATTGTTTAGATTGTAAAAGTAGTATAGGTTACCCAAAATAGGCCCGGTTCGGTACCGGTTTTAAAGTTTTCAAATTTGCTAGCTTCTGGACCTTTGTCGGTCCAGCACTTTTGTAGTTTCTGGTGTTTTGAGATACAATTTTACTTTTTATGCTTCTCTGGTCAAAAAATTAGCGTTGTTTTTGAACAGAATCTGCTAATATGTGTCGTTTTGTGCGTTAAAATTGCAATCAAGTGCATTTAAGCACATTTCAAAAAATTGAAAAGTCATTCCCCCCCCGAAATTTGTTTCCTGGCTACGTCACTGCCGAACGGATTAATCCGTCCAGAATTTCGGTACCGAACGGACAAATCCGGCCCAGAATTTCGGTACCGAACGGACAAATCCGGCCCAGAATTTCGGTACCAAACGGATAAATCCGGCCCAGAATTTCGGTACCGAACGGACAAATCCGGCACAGAATTTCGGTACCGAACGGCTAAATCTGCCGCAGAATTTCGGTATTGAACAGATTAATCCGGCCCAGAATTTCGGTACCGAACAGATTGAATTTCAATACTGAACGCATCAATCCGGCCCAGAATGTATTTATTTAGATGGGTCCTGATTTAGATACCGAAGGGATTATGAGACTAAAAATTTTTTACGTATTATTCCGGTCCTGGTTTTCCTAATCCTACACTCATTTTCGGTGCTGATTTTCGTTACGTGCTTAATCCTGCTTACGTACGTTACTTTCTTTGTGCTTTGAAGTTTGATTAATCAGAAAACAGAAATGTGTGTGTTTTCGGATTGCGCAAACTCAAAGTTTCGATTGGCTAGTTTGCAAAACGCGCCAACTTGTGATTTAGTGTTTTCAAAATTACACAATTTGATTGGCTATGCAGTAACTTCATTGGTTAATTTTAAAAAATTTGGTCTGACGGAACAGATTTTCAACATTCAGCGGGTTCTTCTATAGTCAGGTTATATTTACATTTTGTACTAATCTGCAACTAACGCAATAAATTAGGTTCAAAAGAAAATTCTAAAAATAATGCAGTAGTTTGAGTGTATAAGTGGCTATATAGTAGCAAACACCTAACTGAGTGTATAAGTGGCTGTATAGTAGCAAACACCTAACAATATTACGCACGCATAGAATTTCATTTATGTGGTGTCAATTTTGTGTTTCTCGTAACGTGTGAACTGTATACGTACCCACCACACATACACTATCACACGCTGCAAACAACTAGAAACAGGTCGTATATGTACAGAAAGACGCTGCATGTATTGTTTTACTTTTACATATTATGCTGTCTAATACATTAATGCCTACGTCTACGTGTATATGTATATGACAACACGCCGATGAACACAGCAGCGCATAACGAATGCATTAATGCCTATATAGAATATACTATATGCATATTATGAAAACCCGCTGCACAGTACAACAGCGCAGAACTATATGCGATATATATCAAAACCCGCCGCATGCATTGTTTTCTACAGGCTGCGTTTTATATGCTGTTTGATATTTTAATGCCTGTATATATTGTTTTATTATTTTCCACATTTTGTTAGCTTTCAAGCTTGTTTCTTAATTTGTGATTATTTTTTGAAATAATGAACTTGTTATGGCTGATCTCCGCAGTTATGTTGAAGAACGAGCACAATTCTTTTCTGAGTCACTCAGAAATGTTATTGTGCTGAAGGCTTACAATGTCGTCATGGCGATAGGTAATTTTTTTAAAATTTTACAGTAACTGTGTTATTTACAAATACTTAAAAGTTTTGTAGATTTAATTTTTGTTTGTGTGTATATCTGTGTTTAAGTGTATGGTTTGTGATTGCAGAAACTGTGGCGTGGACGACACTGCCCACGTACAACAAGGACGGTGACGAATGCGCAAACAGCCTGGCCCGACACCGATTCCGACATGGGCATGAGTTCCCGTCACGACCGGCCACAGATGAAAAATATCTCCGTTTGTGTCACCGCTTGTTTAACGAAATAGGTCGGAGATATTTGAAAAACAGTGACAGTGTGGAGTTTAGGGTCACGGGAAGGCTTGTCGATGAAGGAGGGAGGCTGGTACCAGGGGCACGAACGGAAGTCGAAGCCTTTTTGGTGCATACGCAGCGGAAATTCAGAAAGTGCAAGGTCCAAAATGGTTAGTAAATTGCTATTAATGAAATCAATTAAGTTCAATTAAGAAGAGTTTTTCAAATGTTGTTTTTGATAAAATTCTCTTCCGTGACAAGTTATATGTAGATTTAAAATGAGGTTGTTAGATGACAGTATCTCAATTGGTTATTTAGTAATTTCTTTCGCCTATGCTAATACCAACTGGAATCAATTTGACCGTAACAAACTCGTCAAAATTAGCCGCACTAGATTTGTAATATAGTAATGATAATAATAAAGTTTAATCACGTATGCACAAACACACGCACACACACACATATATATCAGTCGGTTTTTCACTCAGTCGACCTTGGTCGACCTAGGGTTGGGCAACCTCAAAAAATGAAATTTTTTTGTTCCAACATATTTTGTATAGCATCAATTGAGATAAACAAAACTGGTAACCACACTTCTCAAAACCGATTTTTGCCTGAGTTATGGCCGTTTTCTGCCTTTTAACCCGTCTCCAAAATGTCAAATTTGGCGGATTTCAAGTTTTCCACTGTCACTTGTTACTAAAATAAATTGACCTTGATATTTATTTGCCACGTTATAGCCATTATAATGGTAGTTTACGACGCCAAGTATGGGATTCGTATCTGTAGTAGTTGTGTAGCGGCAGCTGTTTCCAGCTGATATTTTCCGACCGTTTGACAATCTTCGTATCAAATATTGCTTCAGAATTCCATGTTAGTGTAAAGACACACACAGTTTTTTTATAGAAACGAAGGGAATTGACCACACTTATGCACCATACTAGTTACTATAAATTTCCATTGCACAGGCATACTTTTTTATCGACCCGAAGTAATTAAAAAATACATTTTTTCAAATTTTACGAAGATTTCCAGGCTACAGCTCTGTTTAGCACTAAAAATACCAACTTTTTTGTTAACATGTGTACCTTGGCTTATACCTCGTATGCTTCTGAGGACAATTTATGCTGATAATTTTACTATTTTACTTTAATTATGCTGATACATTTTCACGCCAAATTTCACTTTCACAACAAAAGTCACACTTCATTTTTGTATATCTGCAAAGCAAGGCTATGTCTTTATTTACCAAAAAAGTGACAACCAATTTTCAGTGCACAGGCATACTTTTCTGACGATCTAACCTGATTAAAGTATACATTTTTCAAATTTTACAAAGATTTCAGGGCTACAGCTCTGTTTAGCTCAAAAAATACCTATTTTTTTGTTAACAAGTGTACCATGGCTATTTAGTGTTTACTTCTGAGGACAACTTATGCTGTTAATGTAACTGTATTGGTGGGAAATTGCTAAAAAATAGATTTGACTTATTGAAGCAAATACATTCATTTTCACGCCAAATTTTAGTCATTTATCATCCATAAAATTCATTATCAGCATAAATTGTCCTCACAAGTATACAGTGAATAAGCCAAGGTACACGTGTTAACAAAAAAGTAGGCATTTTTTGAGCTAAACAGAGCTGTAACCCGGAAATCTTCGTAAAACTTGAAAAAATGTATACTTTAATCACTTTAGGTCGTTAAAAAAGTATGCCTGTGCACTGGAAATTGGTTGTCACTTTTTTGGTAAATAAAGAAATAGTCTTGCTTTGCAGATGTACAAAAATGGAGTGTGATTTTTGTTGTGAAAGTGAAATTTGGCGTGAAAATGGATGTATTTGCTTCAAAAAGTCAATTAAATTTAATTTTCGAGTAATTTACCAACCATGCAATTTTATTATCAGCATAAATTGTCCTCAGAAGCATACGAGGCATAAGCTAACACATGTTAACAAAAAAGTAGGTATTTTTTGCTAAACAGAGATGTAGCCCGGAAATCTTCGTAAAACTTGAAAATTGTATACTTTAATCAGTTTAGATCGTAATAAATGTATGCCTGTGCACTGAAAATTGGTTGTCACTTTTTTGGTAAATAAAGAAATAGTCTTGCTTTGCAGATGTACAAAAATGGAGTGTGATTTTTGTTGTGAAAGTAAAATTTGGCGTGAAAATGGATGTATTTGCTTCAAAAAGTCAATTAAATCTAATTTTCGAGTAATTTACCAACCATGCAATTTTATTATTAGCATAAATTGTCCTCAGAAGCATACGAGGCATAAGCCAAGGTACACATGTTAACGAAACAGTTGGTATTTTTGTGCTAAACAGAGCTGTAGCCTGGAAATCTTCGTAAAATTTGAAAAAATGTATATTTTAATCACTTCGGGTCGATAAAAAAGTATGCCTGTGCAATGGAAATTTATAGTAACTAGTATGGTGCATAAGTGTGGTCAGTTCCCTTCGTTTCTATAAAAAAACTGTGTGTGTCTTTTTACACTAACATGGAAATCTGAAGCAATGTTTGGTACGAAGATTGTCAAACGGTCGGAAAATATCAGCTGGAAACAGCTGCCGCTACACAACTACTACAGATACGGATCCCATACTCGGCGTCGTAAACTACCATTATAATGGCTATAACGTGGTAAATAAATATCAAAGTCAATTTATTTTAGTAACAAGTGACAGTGGAAAACTTGAAATCCGCCAAATTGGACATTTTGGAGACGGGTTAAAAGGCAAAAAACGGCCATAACTCGGGCAAAAATCGGTTTTGAGAAGTGCGGTTACCAGTTTTGTTTATCTCAATTGATGCTTTACAAAATATGTTGGAACAAAAAAATTTCATTTTTTGAGGTTGCCCAACCCTTGGTCGACCGAGCCAGAAATCGACTGATATATATATATATATATATATATATATATATATATATATATATATATATATATATATATATATATATATATATATATATATATTTTTTTTTTCAGTATCAGCTTGGAACCTCTACGGCGTCAAGCTGGATGGGATGGAGGTTCCTAACGATTTCTGCGACGACGAAATAAAGGTGGATAAAGAGGGGCGCCGATACTATGTCGTCAACACACAGAAATTAATTCGGTGTCTCGGTGTGCTGGAATTCACCGAGGAAAATGTCCACATAGTGTCCTGTTTTGTAAAAGGATATTTTTAGCTTCAGTGAGCTGATAGACACTAAATTTTAGCTAGTATTGTGCATTGTCATGTTTTTTATGTGTTTGTATAAAAGATTGCAAATAGTTTAACTTTATTTTATTTTTTATTAACACGCTTTACACGTTCATTTCGTAACATTTTATACAATAAAACTCGTGTGGTTAAACAATACGACGCCAATTCTGTAAACTTTTAAGACATCTTTTGAAATAAAAAGTTAACTGTTTTATTTTGTTTTGTTTGTGTCATTGTTTTTTATTATTACATCGCATTTACAAAATATTCAGAAAAAATACTATATAAGAAAAATACCCTTCGCGAGACAGGTCGTGTAACAGGTCAAGGTTATGTGCTTTATCGTTTACAGTTCTGACTTTAAGCGTTCAAACTGAAGCCGAAAAATAACCTTCTAAAAGTCTGAAAACTTGTATTTTGACTGAGCAATGCCCTATTATTGCGGGTAGCATCGGCTATAACCGATAATGCAACTTTAGGTTAAAGTCTTATCCTTGCTTAGCAAGATCATACGCATATTTATAATTTATAGCTTCCTGCTTCTGTTATATCCCGATTAATACCAAATCGGTTTGGCAAAACTTGGTTATACAAAATTGAGGTTCATTGCTTAAGCTAAACAGAAGCTACGAGCCCATACATGTTTTAATTTTTCGCATTCTTAGTATTTACGTTTTATTATAGGTTCGATGCTATCGCGCCAAACCGAGTTAGAAGCTAGAATTGAGAAACGTAAATACGTTAATTTTCCGCATTTTTAGTGTTTACTTTCTGTTATAGGTTTGACGCTATTGCGCAGGTTTTTTTCTCAGTGGAATGAACAAATTCGTTCACTTCGATTTTAAAATCTTCGCTGCTAAACTTGGGGACAACGTGGACCTGATTTTTTAGTACGCTGAGTAGCAGTTGGATTAAACATTTAACTGTGCTTGCGAAAGCTAAGCAGACAATTACTGAATTACTAACTGAAGCTTCACCTGCTCAGTTGTAGATGAAGCACATGAAAAAAATAACAAACACAAACTACTGGAATCAACCATTAAACATATAACTACGCAGAGTCGGTTGAAAAGAGCGTCGAATCGGTTGAAAACAAAACAGTCTGTTGTTACATACAACGCGTCTTACTTCACGCACTGAACGAAACACACGAATACAGTGTTGTTGTTCGGTATGTACAAATGTGCACCAACTGTTTGTGCTTGTGGCGCACACATTGCTACATTTAAGCTAAAGTATTACGAACATACTGAGAACGATGCAATCATTCTAACGTTATTGACTATAATACAAAAGAAGATCTGTTGTGCCGCATAATATCTATGCACCTGACACTGTATGCAGCTAATGCTTGCCTATACATATACCATACGTATTAATCCTGCGCTGCTGGGTGATGCAGCGTGTATTCAATACGTATAGTTCATTCACATGTATGCATTAAAGTATTAAACAGCATATAAAAGACAGCCTGTAGAAAACAGTGCATGCGGCGGGTTCTCTTTTACGTATTATATATATGCATATACTAGTCCAGCGCTGCTGTACTGTGCAGCGAGTTTTCATATACATAGAACCTATTATATACTATAATAGGCATTACAGTATTACAGAGTAATACGTATTTATACAAAACAATGCATGCAGCGGGTTCTCTTATACGTATTGTATATATGCATATAGTAGTCTAGTGCTGCTGTACTGTGCAGCGTGTTCTCATATACATGAATTGTATACACGTAGGAATTAATATATAAAACAATACACACATAGGCATTATTGTATTAGACAGCAATACATGCAGCGTCTTTCTGTACATGTACGACATGTTTATAGTTTGCAGCATGTGATGTTGTATGTGTGGTGGGTGCGTAAACACTTCACACGTTACGAGAAACACAAAATGGACACCACTTAAATGAAATTCCAAGCGTGCGTACTGCATAATATTGTTAGGTGTTTGCTACTATATAGCCACTTATACACTCAAACTTCTGCATTATTTTCAGGGTTTTATTTTTGAACGTAAATTATTGCGTTAGTTGCAGATTATTAAAAAGGTAAACATAACCTGACTATAGATGAACCCGCTGAATGTTGAAAATGTGTTCCGTCAGACCAAGTTAGTAACAACCAATCACATTGCACTAAGTAACCAATCATATTCACAGACACTAAACACCTTAGTTTAAAAAGGGACCAATCACAAGTTGGCGCGTTTTTCAAACTAGCCAATTGAAACTGAGTTTGCGCAATTTGAAAACACACACATTTCTGTTTTCTGATTATTCATAGCTCAAAGAAAGTAACGTACGTAAACAGGATTAAGCACGTAATGAAAATAAGCACCGAAAATGAGTGTAGGATTAGGGACCGGATTTGTCCGTTCGGTATCGAAATTCTGGGCCCGATTAATCCGTTCGGTACCGAAATTCTGGGTCGGATTAAGCCTAATTCGTTCGGTACCGAAATCCTGGGCCGGTACCTGTACCGAACCGGGCCTATTTTGGGTAACCTATACTACTTGTAAACACTAACTGGAATGTTGATAAAAATCACAGGTCATACTTAATTTATGTCTGTCTGTCTACAGTTATTTTTCAGTCTTTTTGATTGGTGTGTACAACTACTGTTTGCTATTGCTTCGTTTTGATTGGTTCCTTCTTTCAAGGTTCTGTGTTGAGAACTAATGTCTGACCAAGCAGTGCTGAACCCTGAGGCAAAATAGATTTTATGAAAATAAATTTAGTCACATACTGTCCAACTATTAAAAGTCAAACGTTTCAGTTATCAGTGGAAACGCTGTGGTCATTGACGGGTATTTTGGCAGAGGAGAAGAAACTGCTGGCGTCTCAGGCCGCGGGAAGTACTTCCACCCTGGACTCGGAGCACTCCACCACCGGGGTCATCGCGCCACCTGTCGTAGAACTGCCCATTGATTGTAAGCCATGACTTCTGTGCAACGTAGGGAGTCGAAACGGACACTGCGTCGGAAACGTAGTTAAATCTTGTCTTGTTTCGTTTGGTTTTTTCGGCCCAAGTCCTATATACGGCACTTTTCGAAATATGGTATTAATATGCCCCTGCGGGAATACCACTATACTATATGGTATGATGGCCCTGCGGGAATGAAGTAGTATGGCCCTGCGGGAATGAAGTAGTATGGCCTTGCGGGAATGAAGCAGCTCTCGAAGCTTGTTCGTTCCCGCAGAGCCTTTATACCACATCCGGCAGTGTTCGGAAATGATGGTACCGCATTTTTAGAAAAGTGTTGGAAAGTGCTTGGGCCGTTTTTTCATTTTATTTGCACAGAAAATTACCAATGTTTTGTTCATTTTGCTCGCACAGGTTTTTTCCATACAAAAATTGGTTTTCCCGGTTGTACCAAATCACAAGGCTTAACCTTAATTACATTATTGTGTCCGTTAGGAATTGCAACTGTGACTGCTCAGTTATTACTATAATCGTGCTTATAGAGATTTCAGCGAGTCTAGCTTAGATGCCGATGTTATAAACTATAACAACAACCAGTATTACGCTGCGGATCAGCGCCTTACGGACAAACGTTCAGCATTATGGACCAGCTTAAACCAGGTTGTAGCACAACGTATTGTACTTTTGAATATTTATTGATTTCCTGATTTCTAGCAAATCGAGGACGCGTTGACTCACGAACGGATTCGGACACTGGTCTGACGCTGGACCTGGACCCCCTGACCAGAGCCGCCTCGTTGACTCGCCACCAGCCCCCACCAGACTCGGACGATGAAACTGACACCACTCTGGAGGCGTCAATTGGTCAGTACAAAAGGCAGATGCCATGCATGGAATTAATGTAGTCTGTTGTTTGTCTATTTCACAATGCTTGTGTGTTCAGAATGTGCCTTTTTGCAGTTAAAAAGCAACTGTTGTCATAGCTGCACCATTGTGCATTATATTGACAGGAACATGTAGTATTTAACTAACTAACGTGTAGTATTTATCTAACATGTAGTAGAACAGTATTTCGACAAGTGTTTTCTTTTTCTTCCCTGGTTTCTGGTCAGTAGTCGGTCTAAGCAAGTTTCATTAATCGACACACGGGAAAACTTCCTATTTTTTAAAGCTTGTGTATTTTTTTTAAAACTTTAAATATATAATTGGTAAAACACATACATAGCTAACTTCTTTAGACGTCGTCTGAAGCAATGCTAACAGAGTGAACATAACTTACAAATGGATTTGAAGTAATAGTGTGTTAGGTTTGGTTGCTTCTGTATGCTTGACATGCTTGAGTGCTTATTATGTAACATCCATGATCAGTGTTGCAGAAATATAGCAAAATATGCATGTTAACTTGCTGAAAATCTTGAAAGAACAATTTTTCAAGATCCATTGTGTATATTATTTAAATTCTCGATGAGCAGAATGTATGTCTTTTGAGTATAGTTATTATTTTTTGTGGGGGACGTTGAGAAAGTTGTCTCTTTTAAGCGAATACGCGGGTGTATTGGTGCATACAATTCGACTTGATGAGTATATATAGCGCATGTGCAACACCATGTGACAGTTCTTTATACACAGCCATACTTTGATAATGCTCTCAGGCAACATTAGACAACAAATTTTGTAATGGTGACATTTTTAGACCGAATTTGTTTAATTTTGGACCATTTAAATATTGATAAAGACAACTTGGTGACCAGATGACAGCTGCTTAGATTTTGCGTTGTTTATTTTTACGCGGCCCCCTCAGGGGCCGCGTATATACTATATTCAGATTCTGAAAGTCCTATGTAACTTTGGGTAGGTCGAATCTCCTACGTTAAATTACACTAGAAGGGCAGGTAGGTCAGTTCTTACTGATGGAACGACGGAAGTTTGTTAAGGACAGCAACTGTAACTACAAATTCTGCAAAAGTTGCGAACCGGTGGGGTGTCGAACCCCCAAACTTCTGACTGGAGATCAGATGCTCAGTAAATGCCTGTCGCACTACCACCTGAGCCAACCGGCCTTAATATCCAAAGTATAAACATGTAGGTACATCGTACATATGTAGTTTCGTCGTTTCGAAGATCTTTGTAGACACATGTCATAACTGCGAATACCTGAGGCTAGCCCATATTTATTAATTTCTGAGTTAGCAGTTTTTGCTTCTTCTAAAATCTCGATGCAACCCAGTTCGACATAAAGTTACCGGTTCTATAATGCATGGGCGGTACGCAGAGATTTTGTGTTGCAATGAGTGCGCATAATCCAAGTTTATCAGACAGTATATGTGGCTCGTTGGTCTAGTGGTATGATTCTCGCTTAGGGTGCGAGAAGTCCCGAGTTCGACTCCCGGACGAGCCCATTTTTTTTCTAAATCAAACTTTTTCGAAAACATTTTAACCTGATCTTAGACTAGAAAGTTTATTTTGATTATTCTAAACATCTTGCATGATTTTTTATACTGTCCAGTACGTGGTTTTTGAATTCAAGTTAACAGCTTATAAGTCATCGACGACCTTGGGGTGTTTTAGCTTCAGATTCAGCTACACTTACATTATGTTTGCAAAGTTAAAATTGTTCGACTTGAATAATGGAAATTAAAACCAAATATTTTTACTTCTCCACATACGCGTGTGTGTACTGTATACATTGCTTCCTTGCTTGCTGATGTAGGCAAAATAAAATCACTAAAATTATATGCACTCCTAACTCAGCAACCACCTTAGGAGCAACTCAGCAGTAAATCTGAGCAGAAATTACGATTTGAAAATAATTTCATCCACAAATAATGGCCGCGTTTAATATTTTCTCTGAAATATTGACACTCGTGACTCGGGCCTCACAATACAACCACTTTCAACTCAGCAGAAGAGCTTGTTGACTGCGTAAGTTCAGGGGACACTGCGTAAATATTTTACGCTGGAAAACCACGGGTCGAAGGATATGAGCGAACACGTGCAGCATGATTTGATATTATTTTTATTTTGTAATGTGACTGTGGTTTTATTAAACTGACTAAAAGCTTTTTTCAGGGTTGGCGCGATAGCGCCCAACCCTATACTGCTGCAGAGGCCAGCAGTCTAATATCAGGGCTTTCTCTAGGTGCTGTTTTGTGATTGTGATGGTGTTGTGTGTTGTGTCATGTTGTGATGTATAGTGTTGTGTTGTGTTGTGTTGTGCTGCACGCATATCCGTCTGTGTTTGTAGAAGAAGCAGCGAGTGTCGTTGTCACTGCGCAGAATCCACTCGGGGATTGGGCCGGAGGATCAGCGGCCAATGGTAATATACTCAAATGGAATAAGACGTGTTTTTCGTGGGTATTTGTTTCGTGGTAATGTGTAACGTTTGATTTGACACAGATTCAAACTTGTGACGGGTCAAACTTATTATGGAAACATAAGTCCGCCACCTGTGAAGAATAAGTAATATAAAATTTGGTTCTATTGGCCGTGCGAATCTGATATAGTATAATAATGTATTTTCACACTAACTTTATGGCTGCAGGAAGATGTAGAATTATAAGTCAGTACATTGTACGTACATTCATTGCAGTATTTTGTCAATAAATCAGGTTGCATTGATCTTCTTAGTTGATTCTCAGTAAAGCAATCGAATGATTCAAAAATGGCCGATTCGATATGTTGTGGTTTAGCATTGTCTTGTTTTTGTCAAAAACGTCATTGTTCCTATTACCATTAATAGAATTGTTTTGCAAAAAACTAGGTGATTAGTTCTGATTTCCAGAGAACACTAGAAAAAACACCTTACATGGAAATTTCATAATATCGTTTTTGTCTTGTTTTTTTAGTTCGTCGCTCGATTTCCAATTTCTTTCTGACCAGCGAAAGTGGTCTTGATCTGGTATCTTGTTTGCATTTCTTACTGGATCTCTATTCGCATTGGTTCAACAGTGGCCCGGATAATGTGCCCATATCACTACTGTCGGCTACTGTGGAATCGGTAACATTAAAATTTAGCTTTGAGAACGCGTTAACTTCTAGTTACTGAAAATACCGTAATCATATTGTGAAGAAACTAGCTGTTAACTAAGTTGTAGTGTCGTGTTTAAGTGTTTTAACTTCAATAAACGTAAAAGTAAGCATGGATGGTTACTTCTTGCACAATATGGACATTAATTGTCATAAATGTTAGCAAAAACGCAGTTTTCAGGTCCTGCTATTGTCCGATATTTACGGCGAACGATCACAGTACGAATGGCTGCGTGAGAAACTGCGTTTTTTGACGCAAAATCATTGCAGTGAGGATGAAATTGTGCAACAGTATCTGGTTCTGGGACTGCTGAAGTGCGCCGCAGTTTTGGGCACGGTGCGTTTGTCTTCTTTTATTTATTCATTTTTTCTTTTCGTTTATGTAAAGAAACAGCAGTATTTTCTTTGAGTGGGCTCAGTGAATTAGATTAGAACGGTGTTAGTAAATCACACAGCTCTTGATACTCGAATTATCTTAGTGTAAACGAGGCTCAATGAGATTATGATGTCCACCGAATGTTTAGTTATGCTGCTGCTGCACACTGTACTTAAGATAGATAGTTTCAAGATAACTGAATAAGAAAGTAAGTTCTGCCCTTTTTTGCATTTAAAAATTAGCAGTATTCCAATTTATTTTCAATGCGAAAAGCAAGAGTATTTCAAGCCGTTTATTGTTGCTCTGCAGGACGATGCTGAATCGATGCGCGAATGCTTGGAGCTGGTTGACTCCTCCTTTCAAAACCCTCAGCTCAGCATCCGATTGGCTGCGGTGCACGGCTCGCTGTATTTGCTGCAAACCCTCACCTCTGACCAAACTCAGGGCCTGCCCGAAATGCTGGGCAGTTTCATTCTGGTGCAGTTGGAAAAGTCTCTCAGTTTTCCCGAACACACGGACACTATGAGCAATGCTGACATTGTGTCTGCCATTGAGTTAGTTGTGATGGTGATTTGTGTGTTGGTGATAAGCTATGGACTCCATTCTGTGTGTAGTCCGGTATTATTCGAACAATGTTGATCTTAGTTTTTAATATAGTATAAAGTATAAGAGTATATTCATACGCATAGCAGTGTATCCTACATTTAGTGAAGCTTATCGAAAATATGGTTATAGAAAAAACATAGAAAGCACATGCACTCATAATGTATCAAGCAGTGCTGCGTACTAAAGCCAGAATTGCTGAATTCGAGACAACTGTGGTGGCGTACTCTATATTATGACGACTCGCTGTACTCTTGATGCTTGCTATTTGCTATTAATGTGCTTTTCGTAACGAAAACGAAGTCGTGTGTTTCTCTTTGTCTCAGGGTCCAGCATTTTTGGGTTAGGCCCTAATTAATTATTTACTTGGGATTTTGGGAATAGCGATCTAGTAGCGGAAGTCCGTTACTGGATCTCGATCTAATTAGAATCGACTAACGTTGACGGTGTGTCATATTACGGAATTATTCGTTGCTGGTATCGATATAGCACGGAGTATTCATTCTATTTTTTCAAGCGTGATAAGCACAAAATATTTCGTAATTTTTGTGTTTAGAGCCCGTAAACCGCAAAATAAACAGCATTTGTTGTCTGTTTGGTCGGCTGGATTCTACATGCTCACTCATCTGAACGATGACTATACTAAGAATACATTCACAGCAGCATTTTTAGATGTAAGCCGTGAATTTATCACTATATCAATATAATAATGTACAACGTACTCGTACGTAATAGCAAAAAAACCCACACCAAAGCAACATCACTGCAGCTAAGATGAAACAAAAGAATTTTGCAAAAAAATTGGGCTACGGGGGACACACTATCTGAAATGGGAACGGGGCTCAAAATGGCAGGGCGCCGCCCCCCCAGCCCCGCCCTCTTCTAAAAATCTGCCAGAAGTGTTTAACTCTATAGAAGATTAGTGAGATACTCTCCTGTCTGCCGGTATTCTAGCGCAGGCAGCGCGCTCGTCGTTTTCTGCCTACCTTTTGAAGTTTTGTTGAACAGGTAGGTGGCCATTCAGCGTGTAGGTTAACACACTTTAGTAGATAATTGCTGACGCATTTATAAGCATTAAGGAACTGATAGCAAGTTATTAACTCATTAAAAGTATAGTTTGAAAAACATCACAAAAGCTTTGCTAATACATTTGGGGACATTTTGACGAAGTGTTAGCTAACTAATTAAGAAACTTTTTAGATTGAGCTTATCAGCGATTATACTCAAGTGTGTTACGCACAATATCTTTACGCTGATTGGCCACCGATGTGTTGAGTTAAATATCAACAAGTAGGCCGAAAAAGACGAGCGCATCTGCGTGCGTTCTATCATAAGCAGACAGGAGAGTTTCTAACTTTCCTTCTAAGGGTAAGACACTATTATTGTACTCTTGCTTATAGTGACCTTTTGAAAATTGGCCTCCAGAAAATATATTAATATACTAGTTTGTTAGTATGTTTTATGTGTTTGCCCCTAGACTCGAGCAAAAGACTAAAATTCAGTTATCAATAGCACTAGCATTTAATCTTAGTACAGAGTAAAGTTTTCGTTCCCGATGAGTTTTAATTTCCAACTGACCTAATTCGGGATCCGGATGACATTAAGACGAAATTTTGAACATTTTTCGAACTTTTTGAACACTTTTGAACATTTTTAGAAAACTCTTTGACCCGTTTATGTATTTACAGAAATGCTACAAAGCGCTGCAGCTGCCCGTGGACAGTCTTCACGTGAGCCTGCCTGTGTTCAACTGCGTCGTGGAAGGTCTGCAGTCAGTCCTGGTGGCCTCCTGTCTCCCTGTCAAATCTGTCTTTCAAATTGTTCGCGTGGTCACTGAACGGTATGATGAATGTGTACTGAATCGAAAGATTAACTTTTCATAATAATATGTTATGATATTATGTTATAACAGAATATATTTATATTTTTATAATTAAGTTATATTATTTCTTAATGTTTTCAGAGTTACCAAAAGTCATGATGCCTGTGTTACGGTTCCCGCAATGGCGTTGATGTTGACCTGCTTGTATACAAGTAAGTATACAATTAATAGTATGCTGCTTCGATTTTGTGCTATTACCCAATTCAAACATCAAGACTGTTTGAAACTGAGATTTTCTTAATGTAGCTCATTACCTGAATAATTTTGAATCAAAATTCACGGTTAGTTGTTTCCGAAACTTTACGTAAGCACTTTACGTACGTTATGGGTTACTCCAAATAATTTATGCAATACCTCAGGCTACGTATAAGATTTTTTAATGTGGATGTCAGTTTTTTTACAAATTTTGAACAACGCTAGCGCATCCATCACACAATTTTTAGCTGCACAATCATTACTGGTATCGATTCAGTTGTTCATCTCGCTCAGTATTGGTTATTATAAGATTATTGTTGGTTCAGGCAAGGAAGACAATCGTTACGGCGCGGAATCTCCAGACATTGACTCAGGGCCCACATTCTCGGATCGGCACATTTCAGCAATGGAACGACTCACTTTATTCTTAAATAAGTAGGATATTATGTGCATCAAATGAACTTTGACCAGAGCCGATGGCGATTACAGATTTCAGTTTCTGGCCTGTTGTACAATGTACTGTTATGCCAAATTTTAGAAAAGGGCTGTCTTCTATTATTGTGGGGGAGCCATGAGCATATTTTGCTAAATTGCACCACACTTTCAGTGACCATTTAAGATTAAAATTTTTGGGGAAAATACATTTTTAAACAAACGTAGTTAGTTGAATGTTTATTTTATCTTGTTGTTGTTGTGGAGCATTGTTGTTTATTTTATTAAACAAAGACACGTTAGCTTTATTGTCATTGTGATTTTTTAATTTTTAACTTGATTGTAATGTTGACACTACTGTAGCTTGATTGAAAGCTTTAGATTTTAAACAATTCTCCCTCTGTACAGATTGATGCTCCTGGAGTGTATACTACTGTCCCATGATAAACGTTTGTTTTTAATGGCGTAAGCTCGACCGCACATAAACTATGGAGTCGTCCTGATATTATGAGTGACAGGTTGATCAAGTTCAAATTTCATCTGTAGTTTTATCCTTTCTGTGCACATATGTATTGTTTCTTTTAGAATATCCAGCGGCTGTGGTGAGGAAGCAGAATGCGTGGCAGCATTTTTGCCCGCTTTTTTGGCTGACCATTTTAACCCTGCCGATTTGGTCAATAAACTCATCTGTGATTTTCTGGCTACCACACAGCCTAGACCCCAGCTGTTGGCAAAAATATTGCATGAAGTTAGCGTCCGTATTGTTTAGTGTCTAGAAAATCATGACAGTTAAGATTCGGATTTACGGACTGATTAGAAGAAATCAAGTAGGGTCTAAAAAAAGACGCCCCAGTTTCTATTATAATGAACGTCGCTCAAGTTGTCCAAATAAACAGGACAAAAGTTTAGGTTTATTTGTTGCTGTTCTTGTCACTGTAGTTTTGATTTCATGAGTGCAGTCAAGTCCTGTTTGTACCCAAAAAATTATCCAGCACAACCACACCAATTTTTAACAGCAGCTGAACAAAATTTGCTCTCGTCTACGTCCCTTTGTTCAGACAAAAATTATTATGAGCTGATCCGCCCTATTGAAAACTTCATTTACTGTACGCTGTGATGGTTTATCACACTGTGTATTCCAAGACTGAACTGCGGGCCCGATTCCTGAAATGGATTAAATGGATTAGATAAAGTTTGTTTTGCGCATAACTCATGACATACAATAATATTAATTCACAGAAGACTAATTGTCATAGTTAATATTTGTATAAATGGTGCTCCAAATTTTGTAAGTCTACCGCAAGATTGAGACGTGTTATTAGCAAACAAAGTTTAATCTAATCCGTTTAATCAAGTTTAGAAATTTAAGTAGCCCTAAGGCTCGATTCATACTTACAGCCGTATGTCCGTTCAGCGAGCAGAATGACGTCACTAGCAGCCTAGTGCAGTGAGTCAGCCAGCGCATGTGACGTCATAATCGACCCTTAGTGAGCCTTAATATGCATTGCGGTCATGCCTCATTTCAGGTGTTTGAGAGCTTACACGAAAAAGAGACCCTGTTTCTTGTCTGTGACTGGGCCCTTCTGTCTTTGCCTAGCTTCACTCATCGCACACCCATTCAGTTCGCCCTATGGTGCTTAACTGTATTTCTAGTCAATGCACTAGGAAATAAGTGGATCAAATCAATGTACGTTTTCTGTTGAGTTTGATTCGATTAGGGGGAGTTATATTTTTGCTGATGATTTTTTACACTTATTTTTTGTCCAGTAAAAAGTTACCGCAAGTGCCACTACTTATGGTAAGCACTGAGCAGTGAAAATGCGTACATAATATTATTTCTGCAAAAGTTTCGTTTGGCCGTTGTTTGAGTATAGCAACCTCTTAGCGAATATTTAGAAAATTTTTTGTATTCAAAGAAATTTGTAATTTTTGTATTCTTTAGAAAATCTAAGTCAATTATTAAAAATAAAAACAATGTGTTGGATAATACTTCGATCTGTGTTCCAGTGGTGTTTGTTTGTTTGTTTATGTTCTGTGATTTTTTTTACCTTTTGTACGTGAGTGCATCAATATACTTATCATGCAGTATATTTTTCAGTCTCCCTTTGGTGCTGGAACGCCAGGGCAAACACGAGCCAGTTGATCAGCAACTATTTTACTTCGTTATTTCAGTTTTCAGAGCACAGGTGAGTTAGTGCGTTCACTGACTAAAGTCTGACCCAAAATTGCTGAACTCTGAAATAAAACAGGTGGCGTGATATTTGCGACTACTCGCGGCACTCATTGTGCCAAAAATTTGTTCTGTTCGTAAAGAAATCGCGTGTTTCATTTAATCTCAGGGTCCAGCAATTTTTGGTCAGACTTTAGTACCCATAGCACGTGAGATTTTAGCAGCTGCTCGCTGTACTCTTGATGGCTGAAATGTGTTCTTTACGTAATCAATTATTCACAGATTTGCTTTTGTATGGATGTTCCACATTTTTGTCAGACTTGTTTGTTCGATTGTTTATTTGTGATCAGCATAAAGTTATTAGTTGTAGCCTGACAATATGCTTTGTTTTATTATATTTGTTTATTTTCTGGTTTGTACCTTTTTAACGTTTATTTCAGCTCGAAGATCAAGGGCAAGTTGATAGCTTGAAGCTAACTCTGAAGGATGCCGCACAACGCTACGCTAACTCGCCGTATTTGCATGCGTACAGTATTGTGTGATAATGACGATCTGTGGTGTATTGACGTTTTAGTCATACAGCCAGTGTAACTATAAAGACAGTTTAAAGCTCATTTTTCTTGACATTACAAAATACTCAACACGTATTTTATCGTTGCCGTCTTAGCTAAACAAAAAGGTGATATGCTTGCTGTTTGACTAGTTTACTCCTAATTGACGTTTTTAATTCATTAAGATTCTTTACAAGGACCCCAGCTAAACTTGACCGTATTTATAATTTTTTTGTTTGTTTCTAACAATTAGTTGTTTCGGTTACACTCATGTCTTTCCCTTTGTTGTCTTTGGGTCGATTCATACTTACAAGCGCATGCAATTTTTTATTTTGTACCTTGACCTTCATAATGGTTTGCTTGATTTTTTTGTAGTTTTACCGGATAAACAGACAAATGAATTGGTTCTTATGCGTTTTCATGGTTACCTATCTCTTGTGCAGTAGTTAGTTAAACAAAGTCCAACCTATCGGAGTTGCAACTTGGCATTCGATTTAATTCGCTTGAATATCTTCGCTATGTGAATAATTTTGTTTTGTCTAAAGCCCGGTTCATACTTGTCCTTAAGGACGCAGACACAAGGACAAAGACAAATTTTGGTCAGCTGCTGTGAAGAATTGACACAAGCGGTTCAGCTAATTTTTTGCTTGCGATCTACAAGTGACCCCAACTTTGTCCATGCGAAAAGTTGGCTCATTTGGCCATGCAATTTTCTTGGAACCGCTTAAGGACAAAATTATAGGGACAAGGACAAGGACGAGTATGAACCGGGCCTAAGAGGTAAAAAAATGTGGTTTATTGAGTACACGTTTCTGTTTAGCAGAACAATAGTATCAGATCTGCATCTGACACAGTTAGCATCTTTATAAATTACTGTAGAAAATGAAGGAAATGAAATAGAGGCCAGAATTTCCGGGTAAAGAAGGTATTTTCTGCCAAGTGCAAATTTAGGCTAACTAAAATAGCAAACTCTTCCCAACAATTCGATTGTAGCAGATCTACGAGGTGGATTACATAATATATTATATTATATCTGTACGTATTTTTTGTCTATGTATTGTATAAACAAAATGAAATGGTGATATTTTACTCAGAAGTACTATGTGTAGTGTGTATGTGACAATATATATAATGCGTATGTGATTTTTATCTTCATTTTATATTTATTCTAATGTATGTCTACATAACAGTAAACTTCATTCGTCTTGATAGATTAACAAAATATGTTATGTAGCTGATTCAGTAAGCAAGTTGGCCTGTAGCCCGTTTCAATAAACTCACAGGCCACAGGCACAAATTTGTGGGCCTGTGAATCCCATTTCAATAAGTACCTGTCAGGCCGCAGGCACAGGTCACTATTCCACTGGTGACGCACACAATGTGACTGCATGCTCGGCTTGCCAGCAAACGCACATAGGTGCGCTGCTCAAAAACAGCCTGCTGTTATGTACGCGTTATATGAATTTCGCTGTGCCTGTGAGATAATGAAACAGAATTCACAGCACAGGCCCACAAATTTGTGGACCTGTGAGTTGTGTGAAACGGGCTACTGAGCGTAGAGCGGTGTACTAATTACGTTAGCGCAGTTCAAACTCCCTGATTCCAAATAGCGCGTAAGCAGCTTCGGTTGCATTTATTGCTGACACTGCCTGTGAACGTCATGTAGAACATATGGGCTATGTTCGATAGCACCAATATAGTTTCACTTATCCTGATGTGCTATAGCGCTAGTTTTAGCACATTCGATTGCGCTACTCACTTGAAGCGCTATAGCGCTTTTCTGTGTCGTTGACAGTACACGCCCTCGTTCTTTCAAAACTCGCCGAAATCGTCGTGAATCTGATTGAACTTACAATTCATCCAACTCAAGTTAGTACTTTCTGCCACAACTAAGACCAAAGAAGTTACTTCGAAAAATCCTGTCTCAGCTGCGTACGGCGCACTGCCCCCTATTGGGGGCGTATAGACATCGTATAAAGTATAAACCCTGATAGATCCGCTAGGTCTGGGTTGAGCGCTGCTGGGAAGAAAATGACATGCTAGAACACCTTATCATCAATATCTCCGCCCTTACTGCCTCGGGGGTACGCACCTGGGGGTGGCCCCATCCCTGGGGTCCTGGGCTCCTGGCTACTAAACCCTTGGCGGTTTTCCGGTTCCTGGAGGACGGAGGACTGATGGACTGACCAAGCCCACCTCTCCCGACGTAGTGTGATGCGGTCGAACTTAGAGAGAGAGAGAGAGAGAGAAAAGTCAAGGACATTTCTTGCCACACCGCTCCGCGACAATATATATGATTGTTTTGTCCACCATTCCGTATTTTCGTGTTTTATCAAATGGGGAGTGGTGGCACTGTCAGCGTACACAAACACAAGATTTTTACCTTCCATCCTACGCACCCGCTATTTTGTGCGATTCTTATGCAGCTAAAAGCACCCTTTCTACCTCCTTCGCTATTGGCGCTATGCACGCTACCCCATTATCTTGTATTTTTAAACGCTTACGATAGTATAAGACACTCTCATTACACGTAATTACCCTCATTTATTAACTTTTTATGCATTTATTCCAAATTTTAATTATTTCGCCATCATTGAGGTGATTTCGCAAACAATTATGGCTTTTTCTTGCCCTTTTTCCTGCTCCACTTGGCTTCTTTCACTTCTTTGCCAGAGTTTGCCGTTGATTGCGAAAGATTACTGACTGTTACCAATGATGCTTTATTAGGTGCTATGAAAGCAGCAGAAAGTCCATCTTTCCTTGCATTTTTCTGATTAACAACAACTTGACCTTTTTGAATGACCAACTTTTTTCCCTCTTTAATATTCTGAAAATTGGAAGTGGTAGTGGGTTGAGTTACTTCGAGGATGGTGTCTAGTTCAAGGTCGGCAGGGTCTTTAAGTGGTGGGGCCGGTTCCTTTTTTGGAGGCAATTGGTCCCTGCCTGTTTTGACTTGCGCGGTGCTGCTTACGGTACTTAAAGAATCGAGCGATGTAGTTTGCGTTTTCGTGTCCTGCGTTTTTGGCGTTCTTTTTGATATTGATTTTACATTAGTAGAGGGGACTCTTTTTAGAGATCTGGTTCCTTTTGCTCGGTTGCATAAAACGATCGTATAGACCAATATTGTCAACATTATTGATGCATAAGCCAGGAGCATTTGGAAACAGCTGACCATCAAAAACATCGGATACTGTGCAGATCTGCAATCGTGTGACATCATTAATTACAGTAATGAAGTTCATTTAAATTTTAAAGTACATAATATGTGTACCTGCCAAGTTAGGTGTTTCAAGAAAATTCGAAATTGTGCAAATTTGCACACATCTGAATGCGCGCGTGCAGGAAACGGCGTTCCGGCGTTCTATTCCATCGCACAGCGTGCGTAGAAACACATGCGCACACAGAAGCACTCTTGACCGTGCTGCTAGTAGAGTACATACAACATGTACTCTTGTACAACTTATATATATGTAGTTGTTTGAAAGCGCCATAACTACTTATTTTAGTGTGTATAAAGTAACACCAAATACTTTTCTGAACATAAAAGCACTATTAAGTGCAGTACACAAAGTACAGTATGAGTATGTACAGTTTTGCGTGATGCCAAAGACTCTGAAGTTACTGTATTTGTTTTGATTTTGAACCTGTCAGTTTTTGTTGCCAAAGAAATAAATCACTGGTGAGTACTTAATACTTATTTTATTAGCGGTTTTATCCAACAATTTGTTATCGTTTCTGCTCCGTAGGCTATAATCGTCTAATCTAATTAGGTACGAAGATGGATAGTGTGAGCAGAAACGTCAACAAACTGACAATCGCTCCAAAAAAATGAACAAAATTGCATTAACAAGTATCCTGCGAGTAGTATATGGGTTATTTCGTCATTTTGTCGGCTGAACGAACATACGGCTATAAGCATTAATCGACCCTTAGGCTGAGACGTAGGGCATCATATCTGCACACATCGATGGAAAAAACAAATGAATTTCCACGATATGTGGTGCTATATCATGCCACATATGGCATCATGACGTGTCATCATCATGTGGCATAATACCCTCATCGTCCTCATCGTGGGGTCATATTTGACATCTTTTAGCATTTGGTAATTGGGCATTTGGCAGAAACATCAAAACTCATGCGTTTTCCCATGACGTCATCTTATGCTGAAATTCGCGAAAAACACGTTGCGAACAAAGCAACGCTAGACCAGCGTTATCACGAATGAAAATTGTTTTGCTGTGGCACTAGAGGCAACATGAAAATTGATCAAGTTTTTGTTCCTTCTAGAGAAGGAACTATTGTTTTGAAATTAACTGCACATAGCGTTTAACGCTACTGAGCAGGCTGCATAGCCAGTATGTTTTACGTGTATTTTCAGCTTGGGAGCTGGCTGCTGATTTTTATCTGCGTATATGCAGAAAAATCAATAATCGACGTACACTGCTGTAACAATGTACTTTTTCAAACTCGGCACCGGGATGTTTCACCAGCAGTATATAAGAGCCATTAGAAACCACTGCTTATCGCTTCTTGTTCTTAGAGCTGATTTGCTCAGCTCAGATCAAAGTGTCACTTTTGAGCTAAATGGCTCGTGCAGCGGGATGCTTAACATCCTGCAGCACTTTTTTGTACGTACACGTATTTAGATTAAGTAAGAATAGGAGCTAGTTATAAAGTAGAGTAAGATATATACGAAGTATAGCTTACGGTATGTATGGAATAGAGAACCAATTCATTTAAACCTGAAAGGTAGACACCGGGGAAGGAACCTTGCCCCTTTTGGGGCCTACTTGTTCAGTTGCTTTGGCTAAAACTTACTAGAATCGTATTTCTCCTGGTCTGCTTTTTGGAACCTATTTTTCGCTAACAGTGTGCAAATTTAATTTAATTTCATACTATTTAGATTCTTCTTTAGGGTACATAGTGAATTTTCATTTATCACTAGCTGTTTTATCGACAGCTGCATTTTGCCTGACTTTGGTCCAATATAGCGGCTATACATAGCCACAGCGAAAACTGCGACTGCGATTGCTGTTTATGCGATAACGCGGGGGCTATCGCAGCGATGGCAAAATTGGCTATAGGCCATTACTGTCTTGGTAGGGTGGGGGAGTGTAAAGAGCTATAGCCGATGGTTGAAAGTAATTTATTCATTTTTCACTGTTGTGGTTTTAAAATCAGCGACCTTTGCTTTATGAATGAGAGCATTCTTAGTTTCGTTTCAAGTTGACTATAAGTATATAAAGAATATTCGATCTAATACAACGAAAACCTTAACTTTGGTACGGTGGTGGTAGCATACTGGTGCAAAATTTTAACACTGAATCAGATCAAGAGATCAGATAACTAAATTGATGATTTTTAGCGGCAGATTGAAAACCGAAACTGATGACAGGACAAGTGACCATATGTTTGAAGTGCATTGATTTTTTACCTTTTTTGCTTCTTTTATTTAAATCACCAAAATTGTTGAAAAGCATTACCTATTAGCTTTCGATTACGCTTTTGTAAAATTCTTCACTTCCAAGTTTTCTTTTTACCAATGAAAGCGGCGAGTACAGCTATATTTAGCTTGAATGCAGCTATTTTCAGCTTCAGGCTATTCTTCAAAAGAAGAGTATGCCTATTCTACCCAAGGCCACCTAATAGTAAAATAGTAATAGTAAAAATATTTTAGGTTTAAACTAAAGCATGTTCTCAGACTAGTTTTATGCTGAGCATATATTATACATTTGGTTTTAGTACATATATTGAGCATTAGATGCCGATAATCGACCAGAATAGGAATAGAAAACGACTATAGTCGCCACCTTAAATATATAAGTAACCACAGAATAGTAGCGCTTTATCTTTTGCTGTTTTTATTAAACTTTGAATGAAATAAAGACAAAATATATAAATAAAATACCCTTCTTTGATTGAGAAAATTGTAAAATATATTATACTTAAGGTGAGATTCTGTAGTTTGTATTATAGTTTGGATCCTGCCACATCGTTTGGTTCCACCGGAGTCAAAAGATTGTTCGCTTCAGTACAAAGTTTTGGCACTCGGGTAAAGGAAGGATGAGTCTCCGGCAGAAACTTCCATAGAAACAAAACACAAAAAACGGTGCTAAACGCAAAACCCAGAAAAACGTAGCCGCCCAGATGGAGAAAAACTGGCCACAGCATTAGTTTTGTAGCAATGTCTCCGATGCAGAGGGTACTGAGGGTGACTGAGGATGCCTTAGCTCGCAAGGAAGTGGGTGCCATTTCTGGAGGAATCACCGGGCACATGGGATAGGGACCGATCACGCAACAGCCAGCCAACACGAAGAATATGGTACCAGCTGCGTAGCCAAAGCGATGGTCCTCCAACTCTTTAGCCAACACTAGAAGAATGGCCAGCGCAATGTTGCCTGTAAAAACAGAAATAGAAAGGCAACCTCAGTGATGCAGTCATCCTTTTACAAACTTGCACATTTGAGTGCCTTACTGCCTAGTGTCTACATTAGGTAGTTGGAAAACAACTCTTTACCTATCTAAGACCTTTGTATAAATTAATATAAACTGATTTAAGTTAACTAGATTAACTTCTTAGTTGACAGAAGACTAACTTGAGTTCATAAAATGAAGATGGTACGGTTTAGTTGTTCTATATAGTTTTAGGTATAACCGTTTGTCTATGAAAAACATTTTTGAAACTAGTGGCTAGTATCAAGAAGCTGCTTTTTAACACAACGTGACTTGATTAATCAGGGATTATTTATTAATTAATTATTACCAAAAATCATCAGAATAGACGTTGAGAGTATGACGGAACGTCTGGGAGCCTTGTGATTGACGTAGACGGCAGACGCTCCGCAAATAAGCTCGAAAAAGCCCATTACCAGCGAGTAAATTTGGGCTGTGAGAAGGGGAATGCCGACATCGCCTAAAATTCCGGTCGTATATGCCGCCAGCCCTTGATAAGCAGCACAGGCGGGCAAAATACCGATGACAAATGAGATGAAGTAAAGTTTAAAGGGTTTCATGGCTGTCTCCTGGTGGATCTGGTTATCGTTCGAATCGACGGCTGGTTTTTGTTCTGCTTGAATTTTGGCTAGAAGTTCATCTAAATCTTCCTGAAGCAGTAGACATAAAAAACAACATAGTATTGTAACTATTGAATATAATGTCTTAAGTATATTATTGTATATGTATTAAGGTTGCTGTCTTGGTGCTGTTTTTCACGATAATAGGGCGTCAGATGTTTAGATATGTTCAAGCATTATAATCAGATTTTGAAAACAAATTGTGCTCGTGTAAAAGTAATATAAATGTGCAACCTAGTGTTAAGCACAATCGGTGGAATGAAAAGGCTGTCTTAGCTCACCCTTTCTAAACGCAGTCTTCTGTTCTACTAATGTACATAGTCCTATATTACATACGTGACACGTGTAGAATTTTTTTAAGATTCTAATTTAATGTTTCTAGTTTAACGAAAATAAAAGTTTTCGACTGATTTTAGCGTTAGACTAGCTTTATGCATTCCAGCTAATATGTTTACGTCCAGTTGACTTAACGTCCAATTAATCAGTGTACCGTCAGTTGCCTTTTGGCATCAATTTTGGTATTTGTTCAACTTTTTTAGTAAAATCTGCTTGAAATTTCTCATTTTTGAGCTTTTGGACCCAAAACTTTTCTGATCAGATTTTTTAACCGGATTCCAGAGTACCAGACAATGAAAAGTAGCAAGACTTTTTAATCTTCTTAACCAACGGCAGTCTTACATGAGACTCGTGTGCAAACTGAAGTGAGGATTTTGCTCCACAACGATTGTGTTTGACGAGCAGCAAAAACTGTGGGCTCTCCGGAATAACCAGATCCAGCGCGATGCCAATAACTGCCAATGGCATGTCAAATGCCAACAGATAGTGCCAGTGTGCTTCTGTGCCCAGCATGAAGGGCATGGACAGCAGAAACGAGATCACCACGCACACACAGGCTCTACAACACAATGGTAGAAAACTCACTGAATTTGGAAAGTGAAAACAATACTTTTTTCAAACTGGTTGGTTTATGTTACACTCAGGGCCAATTTCTAAAATAGATTAAACGGATTAGATTAAAATTTGTTTGCTTAATAACTTATCTAGATGTTGAGGTAGACTTAAAAAATTTTGTGCACAAGCAGGAGGTGCGACAAATAATTGCTATCGCAAATTTGTTTGAATTCATAAACGTTGTCATGGGTTATCGGCAAAACAAATTTTAATCGAATCCGTTTAATCAATTATAGGAATTGGCCCTTACGCACTGATAGGTATGGCCCATCTGCATAATCTTGACAAATTTACGTTTACCTTTAGTTACAGTGAGGTTATGCAAGTAAAACTGCAAAAGCCAAAATTGGAAGACGGAGCCTAAGCTTCAGCCACAGCCTGAACAGAGCATTATACTAACTCTACCACTAAATCTGAGCCTAAGCCAACTCCAAACTTGAGCCGAAATGTGAGTGTTTTTGAAAACGCACACGCACACGCACACTCACACGTGTATAGCTTTCCTGGAAGGAAACCAAAGTCAAACTTACATCCAGTCAAGCAAACTGCCCACAGCGCCCCGAACTTTTTCCGGTGAGCATTCAATTATATAAGTAGACGCCACCGTGCACGCAATACCGCCACGAATGCCGCAAATAAATCGTCCAAGAATCAACAAAATGACGCTATTAAATGGACGACAACTAAATGATACTAAAGCCCCAACTAATGCCAGAATACTACACAGCCAGGTCATGGTGCGTTTACGGCCAAATCGGTCCGCGAAATAGGGAGCAATAAGACACCCTAAAAATTGACCGATGGTATATATACTGACTACAAAGCCCCATAGATTTGCCATGGGGTCTTTTGTTAAGTATATATTAAATTGGTCCAAAATGGATTCACGAAGAAACGTGACTATTAAAAGTTCAGGGTTGTTCAGTATGCAGACGTGATATCCGAAAGGGGCGTAAAATATGGTGCTGATGGCCACGGCCACGAAATAGAAACGTAACCTGGCCATTTGATCATTACCTGAAATTCTAATGATATCAATTGTAAAAACCATTCATAAAATCAGTCATAATAAGATCATTCATAAAATTTTAGCAGCACAAGGTTTAACTTTTAGGTTTGATTTTAGAATACTGAAGCTCAGGGTCAATTTCTAAATTTAGATTAAACGTTTCAATTAAAAATTGTTTTGCCAATAACTCATGACACCGTCAATGCATTTATACAAAATTTGCCATTGTAGGTAATTATTTAAATCACCTTGTGTACAAAATTCTGTAATGCTATCTTGACATTGAGTTAAGGTGGTAGTTACGTTTTCGAAGTTTTCCCAATAGGTAATTCAAAAGTTACTTGATCGAACATAATGCATTTTGGCACGGACATTGCGAATGTAAATAGCAATATTTTAGCTAATTTTGACATTGACTCAAACTTTTACCGCTAATTTATAGCTCAAAAACTGGATTTTTTGTGTATTTTTTGAGGACTTACAAAATTGTATGCAAATTATTGAGGCTTTTACACTACTCAGAAAAGCCATTCGAAAAAAATCTAACCCAATTTATTTTAAGAATATTTTCAGCTAAAATAGGACATATTTCTGTTAGTCGTTCTAGGCGATCTGTAACTTTGAAGTTATTTATCTCAATTCTGACTTCTCATTGCAATATCACAAAATACCACAAACCACTTGACACCATAATTTATATGTATATAGTCCCTCATGCATCTATTAAACCTGCAAAATTTGGTTAGTATATGTTACAGCAGCCAAGATCATTGGCAGTGTTAATAAACCCCTTCAAACATTGCAAATTTTCTTCAGTCTCCTGAAACGTCATTTTTTAAACTTTTGTCCGCCTTTTTTTCCACGGGTACGGGAAAACTGTACTTAATGTAATATTAGCTGGCCCCAATGAGGCCCTATTTAACTGCATTACCAAATTTTCAAAAATCCGTCATGTCTGAGCACAATGAGTGATTTCAGTTGTTCAATTCATAAGTATGCAAAAGAAGCATATTTGACAGTAGCCAAATAAATTTGCCCTATACCTTTTTCGAATTGAGTGAAAAGTTTGATTATTTTTTTAGTTACCTACCTAAAGTCATAAAAACTGCCGTTTCTTGACTTTTTAGAAAAATTTGAGGCAAAGTTTTGCTCACTGTAAAAATCTGCTAAATTATTACGTTTATTTAAGCATGCCAGCGCTTTCATAACACATCAATGTGCCTTTGGTATAAATTGCTTGACTGTATGCGGAATTTTGTTACCACAGTGAAGAAATAACGAAATACGGGGAAAAATGCATAAAATTGAGCTGATAAGCTTCACCAAAACAGTTGGCGTACACACTATGAGTAACATCGACTCGTGAAAAACTGTAATTTTGTAAAAAATAAGTTTATTAATAATATGCAAAAGACCGCTTGTAAATTGATTTTGTAATTGCTACAAAATAGAAAAAAGCTTCGAAAACGTAACTACCACCTTAAGTAAACAAATTTTAATTAGTCAGTAGAATTTATTTTAGGAATAACTGAGGTTTCAAATTTCAGTCTTTTTAGTTTTTTAACGGTTTTAGATTCAAAGTTTTTGGTGCTGGATGTAGATGTAAGGTTGCGGTTTAATTAATTAAAATTCAGTTAATTAAAAATTAAATTTATTAAAATTGCGGTTTGGTTACATATTTACCGTCTAAGATCATATATTTTTAACAGGAATATACACAATATTGGAGCTTACTGATTTTGCTGAAATAACGGCTAGACTATTGGACTCATGTTTATACTTTATGTGTCGTTATTGTTGGCTTTTAGGTTTTAGCAGGAATTTAAACTTATGCACAAAAAGTCTTTCTTGTTTGTTTTTTTGCATGAAATGTATAAAATAATGTCGTCTATAAATAGAGTACTGAAACTACTTATAAACTTCAGCTCTGGTTAAGTTAATCTAAAATATATACACCTAATTCGTAAGCTTGACGAAAAATCCATGTAAACATGATGTTTTGTCAAACAACCAGGAAATTGCAATTGAGAGAGTTTTGTAAACAGTGTCGTAAATTTTATGTACCATGTCTGTGCCAGTAACGTTTGCTATTTAAATATTATTGCTAGCTATCGTTTTTTGTATAATCAAAAATTACCAAAAAAAGTTTAGCAATTACCGATTTAGGACCTAATTTGGTAATTCGCGCTAAAAGTATACCGCCTTTTGTGCTCTAAATTGAAACGACATTCATCTATGAATTTTGTGGATCAAGGTGGAAGTTTTAATTTTTACCTTTCATTATAATGTCAAATTATTTTAAGTTTTGCTTTTCATTTCAATGTCAAATTATTTTAGTTTCTATTTCGTCAAATTATCGTCCACCTTTTAATGCACAAAAATGTTTTTATGAAAAAATTCAAAGCCAACTGTAAAAAAAACAAAAGTAAAGACTCTTCTCTTGTAACCTTTTTGTTTCGGACAAGATTCATTAATATAATTATCATTTTTTGTTATCTAACATGAAAGCTCATTTTGGTAAAATGGTATTTTGAAATGATATTTTAAAATACTGTGCAAAATCAAGTCCAATTCACGCAGGTGGCAATTTGAAAATGGCGGCCATTTTGCAAAAAAACACGAGAAAAACTGTTTTTAGATTTTTCTGCCGACCTGGGCAACTTACTCGCTCGCTGCCACATTTTTTTAGGACCAATTCCATTACCGGATTAAACGGACTGGATTTATTTTAGTACGAGGTTTTGGAGTGGCAAATCGGGTTAAACGGACTAAACGAGTTAAAATAAGTTAACGGCTTAATTTTAGTCTGACCGCATTCCAAAACTACCATTGGTGACTGGACTGAACGAATTTAACAGGCACGCTTAACGTTAGCGTGCATACTTAAGTCCGTTTAGTCCAATTAAAAAGCAGCGCGATAAAAGTTAAGTCCGTTTAATCCGGAGATTTTGGAATGGCACTTTTCAGCATAATTTTTAAACCATTTAGTCCGATTATAATTAACCCTTTAATCCGGTGAAGATTAAACCCTTAGGGTGGATTTCACAAAGGTGGTTTTACTAAACCATGGTTTTACGTACGTTTTTATATGATTTGCACATAATTTCATTACGAAATATATCATGATTCGTTACGAATTTCGTGGATTTTCCTAAACCATGGTTTTAGCGCAGTTGAAATTTGAAACCTGCTACGCAGCAGGTCTCTGTTTTGCTGAAATTTCAGCTGAGCTAAAACCATGGTTTAAGAAAATCTAAGAAATTCGTAACGAATCAGGAGATATTTCGTAATGAAATTATGTGCAAATCATATAAAAACGTACGTAAAACCATGGTTTAGTAAAACCACCTTTGTGAAATCCACCCTTAGATTTTATGTTGCAAACATTTCTGTCATTTTTTACGGGAATTGAACTTTTTTATAGGTATAATTATTCTTTTTGCAAATCGCTTGCGTAAAATTGTTTTTCTGAATTTTTTCATTTTTTAACACTGTTTATTTAATATTTTAGAGTAGTCGCGCGTGCCCGGACTATAACCTGTGCAAGCTTCTTAAATAGCAGCCAAACTGAAAAACACATTTTTTATGAAACTTTACTTGATATATGAAATGGCTTGAAAAAAAATTATCTGCGGTCATAAACCGTGACACTTAATTTATGAATGAAGAAAAAAATCCTAAAACTGGTAGTATGACGCAAACTCTAAAAGTCTTCTTAATTATTTATTATCAAATTGACGTAACAGACATGAAAATTACGCTAATAAATAGAAGAATGAGATGAACATGAAAAAGATAAAATGAAAAAGTGAATGAAAAATTCCAAGCAAAAAATAGTTGTGGAGTAGGGGCTACGTGATTTATGGGTAGTCTATTTGTTGCTGTTGTGTACAAAACTTGTGAGCTCCGCATCGCAAAAAACTTAGCAAAACCTGAACCTTAACCTGACTTTTAGCGAAGGAGCATTCAAGATTTGTTTGTTTGTGGTATATTTATACTTCCTCCAGTTTACAAATGTTTGCAGAAATTGCAGCATTTTACAGCTATTTCCGTATGGCCATCCAAGAAACAAGAAAAAAACTTAAGCCCAAATAGAACGTCCATAAATAAAACACGTAAAAAACAAACTTTCTAGTTTAGCAACCTTTTTGAAATTTAATTGTCAATTTATAGTTAAACTCGCATGGTTGAAATTGTAGTGTAGTACATAAAACATGTAATATAGCTATTTTTTGTTATTTTTGAAACTTTAATCATGCCATATGCAGTATGCACTAAGATTAGAAGCTACAACAAAAAAACTTGTGAAATTTATTGATTATTTTCAAACAAAAAACTCCATGATATATGTACTTAAAAAAAGCAAAGCAGTTGTTGGAACTTATTTCTGCCATGAAAATTCAGCACTGAATAAGTTTCACATTTTTCTTGTCAACCGAAACCTTAACCTAGAAAAAGACCGTTGATATGATAACTTTGGAACGGAAAAACTGATTAGAATAATGAATTTGCGCAGAACTAAAGAGTTTGTATTCGAATCTGCAGGCGAAATTAATAAATTGCTATCCACAAGGCATGCATACCCAATCAAAAGGATGAATGTTTGTTAGAAAAACAGTAATAACCCAAAAATTATGAACTTTCCAGGAAAAATAGCCTGTAGATCTAACTAATATTGAGTGAACCTACGTTCGGGTTGCCTTGAAGCTGACATATATGCAAGCTAGCCTAGATAGAAGCAGACCTAGATTATGCTTCATATGCGGCTCAATTTGTTCTGTTTCATATTAGACTAGGTGTTTTGGGTTTACTCGTAGCTGTCAGTCAATAATTTACACATGGAAGATGAAAGAAAGTAAAGCGGCTTATTTGAGCGGCCGTGCCACGAAATTTTCTAGCTTGAAACTGGCGCAAGAAATCTGGTGGTCAGCACTTAGCGTTAAATGACCGTTCGTTTTCTGACCAAGAGTTACGCCTTGTTAGAGGATAAAGATTATAATCCTTTACGTCAATTAAAAGCACAAAGTTTAATAAATACAGCAAGCGAACTTTGCAATATGTTACAATACGATGTGTTTGAGCGGACGAAGCATTTATGTAGATTCGATTTTCGGTCGTAAAATATCACGTTATCACATACATTAAATAACGCTACATGCATGAGCTGATGAGCGACACCTTACCATCTGAGTTAACCAGAAGCAATACTTCGTATTTATTGCAACGCTACTATTACCTGCGTATTTCATATTGCCCGTAAAAAATATAAAACTTTTAAATCTACAAAAAGAGTAAAACTGTTCAGCTGTCAAAAAAGACAGCGGATTGATCCGCGGGTGCTTAACCACCAATGTCTGAATCTGCATACTAGCGCTCTAACCATTTCAGCTACTGGGCCAAAGCAGAGCTGTCATTAATCTTTTTAAGTACTCTAACGGTATCTTACTTCACACAGCTACAATGAACTACAATTAGCCAAAATAATCTAAAACAAGCACGTTTTGCGAGTAAGGTTAAACTTAATTTGGATAGATTCCGTTGCGACGTTCTTCCTGTGCTGAGGATATTCTTCGAATATAAAACGCGGCACATTATTTTTTAAAGACAACATACAATTTATATAAACTTGTCAACGTCAGTTTTTAGCTTAGCCAATTGTCACCAGTAACCGTCAAAAGGTCTAAAGCAGAAAAAAAGTATAGAGCTTCCGTTTTGCTTAATCTTGATACCTCCATAGGAGATCATGATCAAACGTGATCACTGTGAGCAGTGTTTAAGTTTAAATTGGTCACTATATTGCTAATAAACCTCACACAATAGCCATCTTAATATTTCAAACTTGTAAAACTTAAGATGTTGCCGAATACGCTACAGCACAAATTTCACAGCGACTAAACTACATAAATAATCGTTGCGCCGCGAATCGCGTCAATCAGCGGATGTAGGCTATGGTCAACCGTCATGCTGTCTTAGCGAACGGAGTCAGTACTGTCCGACTGTGCAGTGTACTCCATGGTTCACATGTCCGTTACAGTTCGACATTTTTCACTTTCGACGCGCTAATGAACATTCTACGAAACATTGTCCCGACAGGTTTAGTCAAATGACTCTTTTCTGCATGCAAAAATTGCTAGTGCTGGACAGATAGGCTACGTAAGTGAGAGCGGGCAGCTGATTGTCGCCAAGTACGTACACGTACGATCTACACACACCCACACAAACAGTGTTATTTGCAGATTAACACTAAAATTAACTTAATTAAAATTAAATTAAATTAAGTTAACTTAACTTAACAAAATTAAGATTATCAGCAGATTAACACTAAAATAGGTGCATTAAATTTTGTGTGCTCTTCATGCACACGTTTGCACTATAGTATATACGCGGCGGCTGAGGCCGCCGCGTAATAAGCCAGTACAGCCAAAAGCATTATAGAAGAAAAACAAGACTATAACTTGTAACATAGCGCAGTCAGTTGGCGGTTCACTTGTTTAAGAAGACGTAACCAAGTGAAACCAAGAGTAAATGATAACAAGAGTAAGACAAAATATATGAATTTTGACCTGGACCTGATAACCTGCGACCCTTATCTTCTACTTTAACTATCCACTGCTGTCTATTTTGTAAACTGAGATGAGTCCGTATTTCCCAATTTGAATTCCCTCGAGAACTTAGGGGTGGATTTCACAAAGCTGGTTTTACTAAACCATTGGTTTTACGTACGTTTTGCATGATTTGCACATAATTTCATTACGAAATATCGTCTGATTCGTTACGAATTTCGTAGATTTTCTTACACATTGGTTTATCTCAGTTGAAATTTCAAACCTGCAGCGCAGCAGGTCTCTGTTTTGCTGATATTTCAGCTGAGCTAAACCAATACTTTAAGAAAATCTGGAAATTCGTAACGAATCAGGCGATATTTCGTAATGAAATTATGTGCTAATCATGCAAAACGTACGTAAAACCAATGGTTTAGTAAAACCACCTTTGTGAAATCCACCCCTAGCATTTAGCCCAAAAAGAGTTTGAATGTTGTGACAAAATTTGATTCGATTTTGTATATACTTAGGGATAATATTAGCCCATCCGTGTAGATTTTCCCAAGACTATTCGCTGATCAAGGTATTGTCAGAAGTTTTGTCAGCTAAATGTAGCTAAGAATGTAATGTTAATTTTGGTCCGTATTTTGCCTACTCGGAGCTTTTTGGGGTCATCGCGACAACTGGAAAAATTAAGGACTAAAATTTACCAAATCTCCAAACTCATCTATTTAGTTAAATAAGCCAAGTTGAAAAAGTTATAACAAGTGGCCAGAAATTCAGGCGGGAGAAGTAATATAAAGAACTTCCACCACTGAAGTGGCGGCAAGGCATGAAAAATATTGCTATGCAAACAATTGATGTTTTCCAGGAAGCATTCATAAGGCGGCTTTTAGCAGATTGTAGTCGTGACACCAGTGAAAACAGCTGACAAGTTAAATAATAGCTGACAAGTCAGTATAAAAAATAAGTAAATAAGTTTGGAAGTGGTTAACACACGCCATCGAGGGCTGGTTCTTAAAATGGAGTATGCAGATTAGATTAAAATTTGTTTGATTAATAACTTCATTCAAAGTGTAAGTAAATTCATCTAATTTTGCACACTTGCCAGCGGTGTCATGAATGCGTTATTAGTTCGCCAATTTAGGACTGGTTTCGCAAACGTGGGTAAGGGTTAATAGGAAAATAAATTTAATCTTATCTGATAACTTCATTTCAGGAATTGTGCTCGAAAAAGTGTGCGAGATAAAGTTCCAATACACTGTCAGTGTAGCATATCATCTAAATTGATTCCTCACCAATCACCTTATCCGAACTCCGAAGTCTGATCAAACAAGCCGAATCTGCGGCAAAATCTTCAGTAAGTATAAAGCATACACTTTCAAGTACATTGGCCAGATGCCATCGTAAACCTGTTGGGTCAGTTAATTGATTCAGTTTTTGTAAAAAAACGGATAATTTTGCAGCCACCAAAACTGCAAAATCTCAGTCAAAAGGTTTTAAATATTGAAGTTTAATCACTGCACATATGTACTCTGCAGCCATTTTTACTCTAAAACTTTTAATTTCAACTTGGTCTGTATTTGCGTCACTTTTCAAGCAGGCGACGTTGTCAAGTGTCAAATTCCAACACTGGAATTGAGAAATAAGTTTTACTGGATGTAAAAGCTTAAAATTGTAGGAATCTCAGTGGTTGAGTGGCTAGCGTGTTAGGTTTGTAACCATTAGGTCACTGCTTCGATTCCTAGTGCATCATTACTTTTTTTGACTTATTATTTTGATCATTATTTTCGCCTACCGCTGCACACCTACTGTAAGAAGACAAGTGAAAATACAAGGCATTTGGTAGTGACAGATGCAAATCTACGGTAGAAGACGTGTAAAACACACCCCACACACAAGCACTTTAACGCTAGCAGTGTGTTAAGATTCCAAAATCAAAATTAAAGACCTGTTGGGCTGTGGCCCAACAGGAAAAATGTTAAAGTGTGCAACACTGCGTTCATAAAACGTGTTGTTTCAATAAAAATAAACAAATTGCAGCCATTAGAAGTACAGCGAGTATGTAGCTGCTAAAATCACGCCACCTGTTTTCTCTCAGTGCTCAACACTTTCGGTCCGACTTTATTTTGTTTAGCCAAATTAAAATGTGATCCCTTAAAATTTCCCAACTGCCAGAAACGTCCAAAGTACTTTTTTATCTTCTAAATGAAGGTAAAGCTGCAAATCTGAAATTTTAATCCTCTTATAGTTTGCACAAAACTAGTTAATATTTACGCAAAAAACTGCTGGTAAAAAAGTACAGCTGCAGAGCTTATTGCGTGAAGTGCTTACTTTCATTATAAGGATGAGAAACTCAAACGACGAATTTACTTGCACAGATTGAGTGTGACATTAAACGGACTAACAAGTAAAATAAATAAAACTTTGCCGAACAAAGTGCACTAATGGCTTTTGGAGGAAAGGTTTGAACTCAAAATTTTTAGAGTGAAAAAGTTTTTCAGGTTGTCAAATATCTTTTAGTACACAAATTGCAAGTAAACTCTGGAATAAAATTTGCTATTATTACTAAATTACACATTTAGTTTGTTATTGTTGAGGTTGAAATGGTAACTTTCTTTACACTGCTAGTTCAACTGTTGTTTCACATGGTCCATAGCCTATTTTAAGTTGTTCGAATGCCTCCTCAAATTTATCCGCAAGGCAAACAACACCTAAATGATTTAATCAATGATTAAACAGATTATCGCTTAGGGCCTTATCCAAAATTGGATTTAACGGATTAGATTTAAAATAATTTTGCTAATAGCGCAGCACAAAACGAAAATAGCGGCTGAAATTTTGCCCCACATGGCTCACATACAGTACCTCGGTGTGTGCCAAGTTTCAATAAATTACGTTTCACTGACGCTGCGTTATTGACGAAATAAAGATAAATATAATCCGATAAATCCAAATTGTAATTTTGAAAGTAACGATATGCACAGATTTTTTCCCTTTCGTTGCTAGCTTTCTTCCTGGAGGGAGGAATGTCTCATCCTAGTCTGGTATATATAATTCATAGTGCATAGGTGTTTAAAAAGTAGAAGAATGCCTTTAGTTTTTGTATCTATAGGGCCAAAGTCCAAATAAGGAACAACAAGTGCATCACGAGAACAACAAACAGTGTTATAAAACGGCAATAGATCGTAATTTTTTAATATATGCATGTTACGACCGATAAACTGCAATTTGGGAATATTTTTTGTCTGAAACAATAGTTTAAAAAATCATAGACAGTGAAAAATTGTTTTGACATTTTTCTGGTTATCTGAAAATAATAAAAAGCAGTTAAAATTTACATGAAATTGAAGAAGGTATGTATTTGGTTAGACAAGGTTACATTCAATTCAACTTTCGTGTTTTCATGTGGCCCTTGAGTGTAAATACCATATTCAGAATCTGAGATCTCAACGTTAATCTGGGCAGGTAGAAACGCTAAGATAGGGACCTGCCGCAGAATGCAAATATGATGCTTCTGGACAGAATCGCATGGCCAACAGTCTGATCAGCAACTTATTAATCTGCACTTATTGAACAATTTTTAATCAATATTAGTTCAACTACCTCAATTTTAACTCACTGCAAAATAAAGGAAAGTTCAATTCGGCAATATTGAGCTATTTTGAACTTAAAAGGCGAAATTTTTAACAAATGATTAAACAATTTTCAACATAATTTAGACTAGTTATAATAGTATTAGTTTTTAGTTTGCAATTTGTCACCTAAAGCTAAGAACTACAGAAGCTTGCAATAGTTGACGTTAATTAGGGGTTAGCAATCTGGAATCTGAATACAGACATAAGTATCCGTTCCAATCTTGGTCAGACCAGATTTTTGAAATATATATGCACATAAATAATTTTGCCTCAATTTTTTTAAATCAAATTTAATCAACCTTTGGCCTTAAAACGTGGTTATACATACTTTAACAATTTTGCCTTGAAACTGATTTCATTAAGTAAGAACGGTTTTCCCGCATTTAGAGTACAGCAAGTAGTCGCACCTAATTTTGATCAGACTTTTAGTCAAGCCGTTGCACGTGCTAAAATGGTTGTAGGAGATTTCTAGACAATTATTATTGTGAGGTTTTCTGCTCGGCAAAAACTACAGACCTTAAAATTTAAAAAATCCCCTATGTCAGAAATTCATAATGGTTATGGGACGGCAGCGCCCCAATACTCACTGGAATTCAAAACCTTGCTTCAACTCTAAAAAGGAGAATGTTAGTCGTAGAAACGCTGCCGCAATAAGCTGCAAGCAAAAAGCGCCTTAAGCCCGGTTCATATTTGTCCTTGTTTTTGTCTCTATCGTTTTGTAGTTGAGCAATTTTAAGAAAATTACTTAGCCAAATAAGTCAATGTTCCCCATGAAGACAGTTGAGGTCACGTCCAAAACTTTCACAAAAATTAGCCAAGATGCTTCTGTCAATTGTCACAGCAGCTAAACGAAATTTGTCTTTGTTACTATACCTGTGTCCTTAAGGACAAGTATGTAGGTATGAACCGGGCTTTAGCCATGACACATCGGGTGCAGTTAGCTACTAGATTCGGATTCATGGACATAAAACACGAAATAAACTGAGCATGTTGCACTTATATACTTTGCGACTACAGTTAGTAACCGTCTGAAGCTATTCAAAGAGTCAAAGAGCTATTAGGGCGTTCCCTTACAATTAATTAAATGTTAGATGCGAAAGTGTGCTGAAAAACAGACATCTTTCATCAGTCCAGACAGTCACGTCACTCGTCGTACGCTCACTTTGAGAATTTATTATCATTCGCAAGTTTTAAAATCATAAAAATAAAAACAAACATAAAATACTAGTTATTATTAGAGTGGTAATAATTTTATTGGCAATTTTTGAAAAAAGCCTTTTTAATAAAAATCAGCAGGTGCGTCTCAAGCTGACGTTGTGGCTGGGATTCACAAAAGGCGCTTAACTTTAGGCTCTGTCTAAAACGTTCTTAGGAATGAAATAAAACATCATAATGAAACATTGTATGTATATTTCATACGATCACGTGTTCGACATAAGTTAGACCAAGTCTAAATTAACGCGCCCTGTAAATCACACCCTATGCGTCCATAATCTGCGCGGCTTATGGCTGCCGTGTGCATAAGCAATTTCGTTCTAGTAGATGGAGATCTTCAGTTAATACTTGGTCATGTTACACATGTACATATATATCGCAATACTTTACGCTGTTTTGTTACATTACGCATTAAGTATTCGACATCTACCAATGCACTGGTGCTGTATCTAGTGGATATTGTGTGCTTTCAGCAATAAAACCACGCAATAATTACTGAATTAAAATTTTATGCAATAAAAAACGAACAAATTATTTTTTCAGTGTTAGTTTTTGGTCACAATTATTAAAAATTGCTTCAAAAAATTTGAAGAGGAAAGGAACATTTGCCTTAAATATTACGTCTAGTTATCCGTAGAGCTCAGCTGAAAATGTTTTCAATGGTGGACATTGCGAAGAATAATAAATCGTATAATGAGGACTTAATCGGATGCTATTGTGTACTCTTGGTCGTATATACTAGCTTCACAAAATTGCGTCTGATGATCTATTAATTGAATTCTTCGTGTGCTGCTAAAACATTAACAAAAATGTCCTAAATGCAGTCAAAAACACTGTTTTGAAAACCTTTCACAAACAAACGAGGGTGATTAAATTCAGCAAGCATAATAATTGTTGCTGATGAAACAAAATTTACAGTGAATGCCGAACTCCTGTGGTTTTTATGAGCGTTTTTTGCGTAATCAATTTTATATGTCATCAGCTGTCATTGACGTTGAAAATGTACTATTATATCCGCAGTTAAGTATATTTACTGGTTTAGAATTATAAAAATGTCCAAAATCATGCAGAAAACACCTTGTGGAAAAGCACGAAATTGAGATATCATCAACCGTACTGCCCCGAAAAAACCGTAACTACCATAGCAAATTTTCAGGGAGTTATGTTCTCTGCGTCCCGTACAATTTTGTGTGTTTACATTGGGAAAAAGCAGCAAAGCTTGTTACTCCATATGAATAAAACTATAGTAGGTGACAGCTAATCATGTAAGTAAACAGCTGGATTCCAAACAACAGTTTGCAACGTGGCTGTTTATTGCTATCTGCAAGTCCCGCCTATCACGCTGACAGTAATGTTACAGCCTCAAAGTGCTAGTATGTTTGTGAACAAAAAGTGTAAAATCTTGAAATCATGTACACAACCGATTCTTTTATTTCAAGTTATTGTTCTTTCATACACAAGGAATTAAACTGGCGCAATAATTTCTCATTTCATGGGCTAATTAAAAATTTCAGACAACTAGATATTTTAAGAAAATAATAAATTACAACAACCAAAAGTAATGTAAAAATTGGCTGAATGAAACGTAATAGAAAATGAAAAATTACTATCTATCTATTATCAAATAAAAAAAGATGTTAAACACTAACGTACCATAAAAGAACAGAAAACAACTATTAAGAAAAATTACTCTTTGATTCCGACTAAGTTGTGCCCTTAGGCAATTTTAAACTGGAACTGAATGTAAACGAAACGCGTTCGAGCTCTAATGTGATAATTTAATGCTAGTATTAAATTACATAGCAGTCTTTTAGTCTGGAACAAAATGTACAATGAAATAAACTTATTCCATGTCAAAAACTACTTTTATTAAGTGTCCATCAATTTTAGAAATTGCGTAGAATTTCGTTTTCAAAAACTAACACTTCAAAAGCTGTAAAAGTTTACACGTACAATGTTCACACAATTTTCATGCTATTTTCACGCTTATTTAGTTTGGTGAAAATTGCTTCGTAAACAAAAATTTTTAGGCAGTTTTCATGTAACAAGTTTTGAGTGCGACAGACAGTGTCTGCGAAACTACCAATTACGAATTACATAAGTATTTGCCAAACTTAGGGCCAATTCCTAAAATGGATTTCACGGATTAGACTTTAATTAAATCCGCAATTTAGGAGTTGGATTTCGGATATATCGGATTAGAAGTTTCAGGCTGACTAAACGGACTTAGTTTAAATAAATAGAATTTAAAACAAGCACGTCTTGCGAGTAAAGATTAACTAAATTTCGATAGATTTCGTTGCGACATGCTTACGTAAATTGCCGAGGATATTCTTCGAATATAAAACGCGGCATCAAAGTTTTTAAGGACAACACTTTTAATATGCATATTAAGCTGCTTCTTGCATTCAAAGCCTTGAGTTTTTCAGGGTTGTTCAAGTTTTAAGGTGAAAAGTTTTGAGTGCAAACCTTGTTACAGTAAACCGTTAGTCATGCAATTTCAACACAACCGCGTCAAAAACACCAAGTTAAAATAGCTTGGAAAATGCGTGTTTTATTTAATGTCAAGTTGTGAATTAGGCTAACGCAGCCGATGACAATTTTGTTGTCATAGTGCAATGGCATCAAAATTTCCTAACCGATAGCCATTCCAAATTATGGTTTGCCGGCTCGGGGACCTCGATGTTTTGTGGTTACCATAACGCTCATAAACAATCTAAAAAGCACTGTTGCGACAGGTTTCGTCAGTACTGCCTACTGTGTGCAAAATTTATCAGCATTCGGCAGACATGCGAACGTGTTAAGCAGTATGAGTATACGTATTCACGACACTATACGCTGTGATTCAAGATTAACACACACGATGTACACACACGCACACACAAACAATGTATTTTCAAGACCTACCAATTTCTACAACTCAACTAACACAGTGAAAAGTCGATACATGGAAATCGAGCTTTTGTAATATAGTATATACGCGGCGGCTGAGGCCGCCGCGTAAAAAGTTAAATCCACTCGTTAAGTCCGATTAAAATAAATCCGTTGGATCCATTTTAGGAATTGGCCCTAAAAGACTGACAACGCTAACCTATGGCTGATTACGCTGACTACTAAAAAGCCTGACCAGAAATCGATGAACCTTCAAAATAAACAGGTGGTGTGATTTTGTGACTATTCTTTGTACCTACTCCTGAGTCCTGATGGCTCGTATTGGTTGTTTTGTGGTTTTTTTGTCTTCGCGTCTCACCTATATTGATCAGACTTCAGATGACTACTTAGCTCTTTAGTTCTCTTTAGTTTGAGTTCTCATGCTCTTCATGAAATTTTATCTTCGGCTCCTTAAAATTCACTCTGCTGGCTGAGATGAAATAATAATGCAGCATAACGATAAATTCATTGCACTGTTCTGTTGTTTTTTAAAAACACACACAAAAAAACAGAAAGCAAAGAAAAAGAAAGGAACGAAACGAGGCAATGTACATTATTATGTAAATTAAAAGTTGCATAACGTAGGAAAAACGACAACAATTCGGTGAGCTAGCCTCAAAATAGCTATCCGAAAATGCAAATGTCGAAAGGGTTTGCTTTTTTTGTTTGATTTGATGAAAACAAATGCGGTGTTAATTTGTTAGTGTAATGTGTTTGATTTATGTTAAAATGTTTATGTTTTATTGATTATCATATCATCATCAAAAGTTGACGCTAATTTAATTGGCTTAATATTAACTGTAATGTTTCTACTAGTCACCACAAGTCGCACAAATTCAACGATAATGTATCATTGTGGAAATTCACGATCATCGGTAGTAATGGTTCCATAGTTGGTTGGTTTGGGTTGTGTAGGAGAAATTCTATTCGACTTCGATTTGACAGTGAATTTGGGATGAGTTTCTGGCAAGAATTTCCAAAGATAAGCAATGCAGGCTAACGTGAGAGCTGCGAAAATGAAAAACACATATCCATCTATGGCGATAAACAGAGGCCAGAGAAACAGCTTAATCAGAATATCTCCCACGCTGAAGGCACTTAGCGCTGACGCCGACGCTTTTGCCCTCAGATATGTGGGGGTCAGTTCAGGAGGCAGTATGGGACACAGGGGGTAAGGTCCCATAACACAGCACCCTGCCAGCACGTATGCCACGGCTCCCCCGGCATAAGCCAACGTGACATTGGAGTATTGCTTAGCTAGCAGCAGAAATATAGCGAGGGCAAGATTGCCTGAAAAAAAATGAAAATAAAGCATTGTAGTTTTGATATTCTGAAACAGTAAACGACGTTATCACCCATTTACGTACATTTAAACTATTTCACTGGAAAACAAAGCCTAGTATCCTATTTTAATCTTTTTTTCCTTTTCCGTCTCAATGTCGCGATTTTTACTGTTGGATTATGTATTATTACTATTTGACTGCTTTTCACTTATTGTCTAAATCGCATGTTTTGTGTAGGTACACACAAAACCTTTTTATACATCTATGGTCCAAACAGTTAATGTTGCTACCAAAAGTCACAATTTGCGCTAAAAGCAGTTTTTGGCAAAGAAGCTGTCCAAGTGACAAAAAATCAATCAATATGCCTCTAGTAACACTAAGGGGTCGATTCATGCTTACACCGTAATCCCCTTTCAGACAGAAAAATTACGAAATAATCACGCCACTCATAGTGTATAAGATCAAATTGTGGCGTGATATTTCGTAATATTGTCGGCTGAATGGACATACGGCTAAAGGTATGTATTTATGAACCTAAACCATAAATTATTTACCTATGAGCATAACACTAGCAGTGGATAGTAGAACGCTACGTCGTGCAGAGCGTTGGTTGATATAAACTGATAGAGCACCGCATATGATTTCAAAAAATCCCATAATCAATGTCATCGTTTGTGCAGTGCCCTCTGGTATACCGGCCCGAGTTAAAATAGGAGTGGTATAGGCGCTGAGACCTTGGTAACAACTGGCCGCGGGTACAGAACCGATTACTGTACACAGTACCAAAAGGGATATGACTTTACGGCGAGGTAGCTTTTGTGTCTCTTCTGATTCGCTTGAGCGGGTCAGTTCGCTACGCTGTATTTCTGACAGAATCACATCGACATTTTCCTGAAATGATAGGGTTACAGCTATGTAAAAAAAATAAGTGACTAAAATTTTTTTAATAATTTGGGTAAACTTTGAAGAGAATATGTTAGGTTAGGCATCATTTAGGTACGTCGAATAAAAGTTGAAAAACAAGATAAGTTATGTACCAACAAATGTTTAAATTACTTTCAACAGCATTTTTATGTTAAAGCGCTCTTGACTACCAAAATTTAAACAAATAATGACATACATAAACAATTAAAATAAAATTGTAGTTGTATTGAAATAATTGTAGTTTTCTTATTTTAGATGTATCACTGTTATTTTATTACATATGTTCCCTAATCATTGCATTTTTATTTAAGCTTATATTGCAGTAATAGCATCTGAAATGCATGGAAATCATGCAGTAGGCTATGTTTTTGAAAAAAATTATTTTTAAGAAAACTTTCAAATGAGTTTAATTGTAAATCACTGATGCAACAACCTTGGATCCATGAGAAAATCGAAGTGATTTCTTGGCTGCAGAGGCGTCCTTCTTCATAGACAGGAGATACTGGGGTGTCTCAGGAATACAGCAGCCTAGAAACAAGCCCGTCACACCCAGGACGATATCGATGGACACGGGGTAGTGCCACAGGTCTCGGGTGCCGAAAGAAAACGGCATGGTCAGCCAGAAAGACAGAAAGACACCGATGCAAGCGCTGAAAATAGAAAATCATAGCTGAACTTGAACTGAGGACTTTGTTTTCCATGGTTACTTATATACCGCTGGTGAAACATTACGGTGCCGAGGTTGTGAAATGATATTACTGTTACAGCACTGCTACTGTTACGCACTTACCTACAGCATTATTTATTGATTACGTAATTACATATAGACATAAAGATACATAACAAGCGAAGCTCAATGCAAAATGGGCGTGGACATACATATCAAACTTATATTATCACTCCGTGAAATGAAAAATCCGCTGCGCTGCAAACAATCATAACAGACAGAATGACCGAAATTGCATGCATCTATTATCGCATCCACAGGAGTGAGATTTGGTTTTCTAAATGTCCGTTGTTTATGTACCGTTAAGTTTGAGCGGTCCCTGTAGATTGTGTGAAACTGTGAGATAGTAGTGAGTAGTGAGTACTAAAATGTGAACAATGTGTGATACTTTGTAAACAATTTGAGATAAAAAATGCAAGTCTGATTACTATTCTTTAGTCGAATATAGTTCGCTCGCTAAGTCTACCAACAGCAAACCCGGATACGTATGTACAGACGACAATAAATGCAGTCAACCATACCAACAACACAGCAGCAGCACAGACACATGTGGTGCACACACTCACGTTCACATACAACCGCACAATCACATGAGTCAAAACGTACACAAACGCACACACAAAACCTTCCAAAATACACGTTATCAACCGACAGACTCATTCTAAAGACGCCTGCTGCGCTAGCAGGAAAAAATATTCTAGGTATGGCGCTATCGTCCTAATCCTAGTGCGCAGGCAAAAAAGCAAACTTACACAAAACATAAGTGATGCAGCATGTGCAGCAGTGCGTCACAGTGCAACAATTATATGTCAAAATGGTTCCTTCTCTAGAAGGAACAAAAATTTGCGTGAAATATTAATTCACAGTAGTGAATAGAATCAGGCTAAATTCACATACTCCACTAAATAAGTTATCGTAACTAATACTTTGAAAGTTTAAACCCGACCTTAAATCACAACGTTTTCAACCACAGTTTGGTGTTGTTTCTGTGGCTGCTGTGAAATTGAAGGGAAAACTCCCCACAATAAGCTTTCTATTTAAAATTTAACTATGACTATGACGCGGTTATTTTACTGAATCGAAAACGACTAACTTGAAATCAAGCAATGCTCCCACTCCACCACGAACTTTAACGGGGGCGCATTCCATAACGTAGGTTGCCGAAACAGTAGCTGCAATACCGCCACGAATTCCCGACACAAAACGGCCGATTACAAGTAAAACAACACTGTTTAGAGGTTTGCTGATGAAAGATATAGCTCCGCCCAAAAGTGATATAGCCGTACAAAAGAATGCTAACGTGGGTTTTCGGCCCAGTTTGTCGGCTAAAATAGGCGCTATTTGACACCCAAGTAACTGGCCAATCGGATACACCGAAATCACAAAAGCCCAAAATATGGACATTAGTTTCGGATTAAAATATGTATGAAAATGCGCCCAAAGACTTCTATTAATGAAATCTTCGACGATGGATTCTGGATTGTTCAGTACACACATATGGTAGGCGAAAGGTCCATAATATATAATGGAACAAAGCAAGGCAACTATATAAAATCGTATTCTACCCATTCTGATTCAGAACTTTTGATCTGAAAAGTAAAGCACCATACCCTTGACATGATTTTAACTGCATAATCGTGCACAATGGTTTGCATATGGTTTGCAATATTTAAAAAATTTCACAGGTGGTTTGAACTAAACTGCTTTAAAAATGTTAAATTTATTTTTTAAATTATGATAAGATGACAGTGCTGAAGTTTTTATGTATTAGGTGACGGTGTCGGTAAGATTTTAGAAAAAATTAAAAATTTCAATAAGTAGGTCTGCTTAATGCTTATTTCATGAGTTTAGGCAAATCAAGTAGTAAAGTAAAAAGCAAAACGTTCTTGAATTATGATTGCAACAAACTGTGAATTTTGGTACTGAATTAATTTGTAATAGTTTTGTCTGATAACATAGTTTACTGATAAAAACATACAGTTATAATCAAAATGAGACCACGGTAAACTATCCAACTTTAAATTTAAAAGACAGTTTGATGATGTGTGCCTACAAAAGAACGAATGACCCTACGGCTGGGATTTTGAATGGGAAAGTAAACAAGCACACAACAACATGATGTCTGTGATTTGTAATGTAATCGATTGATTACAAGTTACAAAAGAGTCGTACATGCGAACTTCATACTCCTTGGTGGGGTTTAGCCTGTTTCTTCTCCGCTGACAGTCAAAAATTTTTCGCATTTTTTCAACTGTTACTTCATTTTTGGTAACGAACGCGTGTAAACGAAATCGAAATAGCACTTTTTGTGCTATAGCGCTTTTTTTATGCGCTATATGCGCTATAAGCGCTATAGAATTTGCTATATGCGCTATTTGCGCTATAGCGCTTTTTGGGGGTGCTATATGCGCTATTTGCGCTATATGCGCTATCGAAGGTGCTACATGCGCTATTTGCGCTATAGCGCTTTTTGGGAGTGCTATATGCGCTATTTGCGCTATAAGCGCTATCGATTCACATACTAATTCTACTAATGTAGGCGCTTGGACGCTGCTTGGACTTGATTATTATTATATTATTATGATTATTAGAGTGACTCTGTGAACAATATGTGAATAGACTGCTCTTTTGAAATTGTGACTTATAAACTGGTTATATCTGTTCGGAAATCATTGTTTCCTATGTAATTTGACTCGCAAAATTTGATTATAAATGAATTAAAAGTCTATTTTAAAGCATAAAAATTTTTTCGAAATTTTTATCTTGTGTCACATTTGCAGTGTAACTGTGTAACTTATTTTGCTTTTTTGATCCTATGCGTACCCAGTTGAGTGTAGATATACAATATATGTATAATTCTATACAGTTTTACATGCTAAATCAGGATTTAAAATAGTTAGGATCGAAATCTGAAACCAGTGCTAGCAATAGAGTGCACAAAATTAACGTGAGTGACTCTGTGAACAAGATGTGAATAGATTGCTTTTTTGAAATGGTGACTTTTAATTGGGTTATATTTGTTGCAAAATCATTGTTCCCTATGTAATTTGACCCCTAAAATTTGATTATGAATGAACTAAAAGTTTATTTTAAAGCATAAAAATTTTTTTGAAAATATTATCTTGTGCCATTGGAACAGTGTAACTTATTTTGCTTTTTTGATCCTATGCGTACCCAGTTGAGTGTAGATATACTATTTTTTATGTCTAATTCTATGCAGTTTCGCACGTCAACTGTGAGCACTTTGACCCTGCCCAGCGTTAAGGCATTGCTATTATTACAGGTAAATGTACACACACGCACACACAACAATAGTCTTATTTATCACAGAGCCAGTGTATTTGTACTGGTTTAGTCTGGGTTTGTCTACATTTAGGTTTGACTAAGTCTGGGTTTGTCTGTGTTGGGCTCCGCCTACCCATTATTACGGTAGCGAAGTCAATCTGTAAATGTACAATAGTGACGCACAACTATGCAATTGATTGAAAATGATTATGTAATTGCACGCCCAGGTCACGACCACCTGAGTCAAGATCACCCTAAGGCTAAAATTTAGGCACAAATACAATAAATGAATGAATGCAAAGGTGGTGGTGGTCAAAGATATTACAATAACAATAACTTCATTCAGTTCATTTATAATTCTTTTGCAACATTTGCAGCTTTAAAAGCCGGATACTACATATATTTGTTCCACCAAAATCACTGGTCGTATTCTGGGTCGTATTGCTGGACATGCTATTCCTTTAGAGCCCGGTTCATACTCGTCCCTATCGTTTTGTCCTTAAGCGATTCTAAGAAAACTGTCTGGCCAAATAAGCTAACGTTTCACATGAATAAGGTTTGGGTTACTTGCAAATCGTATGCAAAAAACTAGCCAGAACGCTTGCCAACTGTTCACAGTAGTTGACCAAAATTTGTCTTTGTCCCTGTCCCTGTGTCCTTAATGACAAGTATGAACCGGGCTTAAGAATTTGGTTTACAAACGTTTGAACGAACGAATTCGGCGAATTAAAGGTGAAATTAATTTTCGATCAATTTTGAATCATTGCTCATTGCATATAAATTAATAAATTTGAATGATTATGATGTATAATTAGAGATATTTCAAAAAGTTTGTATTGTGTCAATTTCTACAGTAGGCTTTGTAATTTGATACAGTACTAGTTTGTATATGCTGAGTAGGCGGAGCTTAGCAGTAATTGGCTGAGAACTGTTATTTAAACAGCCAATCAAGTTCTTAAACAAACCCAGACGTAGACAAACCCAGAATACGCCTTTGTACTAGGGTCTTCATAAGGACCTGTTGCGGTGTGCCGCAACAAGAAAAACATGATAAGTTCACCATCATTGAACGAAGGGAAGGCGGGCAAGTTGAAAAGCTAATACACTCCTTTTCGCATGTATTTGGGAAAACTATTGACAATCACGATAGCTATTCTCTTCGTGTAAGTTTTAACATTTTATTAAATCCTGATGTAGATTTTGTCGATTTTCAATCTAGTCTGTGCTTTTTATCCGTAAACATTAAATTATATTCTATATTAATTATATTCATAATCACATTAAAAATAATCATATCATATCAATATTTACATTTTCAGGTTATTTATGACAAAAAAACAATTTTGTGTTATCTGCCTATCCAGTGTCACTTTTTTAAAACTAATTTAATCAATTTACTAACTATATTATTCACATTTGCCACACATAATACTTAATACTGATTATATTATTTATGCTGGCTTATGTATTCTTGGCTGTTTATTATGGAGCTAGGCCCTTTCTGAAAGGTCGCAATCAATTATATTTTCACGACAAACATTTAGAGTCATGAAAACATGATTGAGTAACTGTGGTGAGAATCTTAATTCCACAAAGTCAATAAAAAGTAAGTGAAACTTAATAGAATCGGTATGGTATAAAAAAGTTAGCTTATGCTTATTATAAATTTCATACAGGAAAACTCGACAAAGTAAAAAAACCCGAAATTTTTTATTTCTTTGACAATCATATTCACAGTCAGATGAGGGTTAAAATATGGTGCACGCTTTAAATACTCTGCTATAATTATGCATTCGCTCATCAAAATCTTTCAAGGTGACTCCCATGAGCTTTTTCATTTAAAGTTTCACTCTATAATCGGAGTCATTCTGAGCAAACAAGTCAGCTACATAATGCAAGCACAGCAAAAATTCAGGATTTGTCACCTGCTTGTACAGATAATTAGCCACAGTCAGGGTGTTAGAAAGATAACCCATGCCAGCTAAATGCTTTGCATACTCCGAACTAGTTGCTGAGTGCTGTTTGAGCGAGTTAACCAACGTACTTTAAAATTTTTTCCGATTGAACATACTCAGTATCAAAAACCGTAGAAATGTTCCTTGCTTGCAATTTTTCCTTGTGGCTTGCCAGAAAAGATATTAGTTTCTTGATGACAAAGTAACTGAAGCCAGAGTAAGCGTCTTTAAGGGCTTCACGATGGACAATGCAATGATATTCAAGTAACCAAGGAATATCCAGTTTTTCTCCCAGTTTTTTATGCACCCTGTTTTTGACCCAAGCATTACCGCTGCGCCATTGCTAGTGAACCATACAAGCTTTTTAACATAAATTCTTAGGTCCGAAAAGTTTTATGACTACATTGAAATTGACTCAGCGTCACACTCGTCCTTTTCTAGTGCCTTTAAGAATCGAAGCGTTGGCTCACAGCTGGGGTCCACGTATTACACATACACACTTTTGTCTAAAATGTGAAATGAAGCTGCGTAGCGCATACAAAAATTGTTTTAATTTACTAAAAAAATTACGTTGTTCGACTAAACCAGTCCTATTAGTGCTTATCTACATAACTCAATTTCCAAACGTGAAAGACGGATAAGCAAACAAATAGGAAGAGGGGCGCTTCTCTTCAAGCAAATCGACGAATTCTGTGCGATGGTCCAGAAAGTTTTGTACCCGTTATTTGCATGACTCTAACTTTTTCCTCATTGGGTGAGTGAAGCAAACCATAGCCAGAGTACATAGGACATTGTATACATGCAAGTGTGATGCTTGTGCTATTACAAGCAAGCTCAACTAGTATATGCTCAACATTGAGTGAGAGGTAAGTGCACACGGTCGGCAGACCTGTGTTCAATCCGTTGACTTGTCTAAATGGATTACAAAAGCCGGTGCTGACTGTACTTTCTTCAACTCTTCTTCGGCTAACTTCAGGACGTGCAGCATGGTCATGTTGGTCAACGTGAACCCGTTTGTATGTTTCTGTGGAAGGTTTGGCATTACATATAAGTTATTATTTATTAACGAAATTTTCAGAAGATAAGCATAATTCAACATTCACTGACTTGACATTGACTTCCACATCAAATTGTTGTTTTCGATAGTATGGTGCACTGGTGGTATGTGTTAACTCTATATCTTAAACTTAGCTGTCCTTTTATATATTTAGCATGACTCATACAGCAAAAGCACAGTTCTATATGTTTCTTGATTTTCAGACATACCGTGGCCTTTTATTCCATTGAATTAATAAACATAAGTTTATTCATCTTGATGCAAGTATACAATGGCATTTCATTTTGCACGCAGAACAATAGATTTCGGAACAGGCACCGATAGCCAGAAGAACAGCGTCGACGACCTTTTCGGCTAGCTTCACAATAGTGACTGCTTAGACTCGACCTTCAACGGCCATTTGATTGTCTTTTGTCTGGGCACGGCGCTGGACACAATACACAGCAGGACGACAGTGCCCTTTTGTAAACTCGTTATCCTGCAACAAAGGCAGCAAAATATATTACAATTGAAATTGCCAATAATCTTGCAGTATGACTGTATTTTGCAACAGTGACTTTGTACCCGCCAGCTTTAAAATTAGGTATATAATATATATCTACGTAGGAAAAACGAAGTGTTTACTTCTGATTCTGAAACCACAGTATATATATGTATACTACCGCTGTTTTATTACATAAACCAACATTAATTACGTTTGATAATTGTGTACATTTAGTACTTTTAAACTATGTACTATTGAGTATTGCCCTCTCAGCATTGAAGCAAAATTGGCAATATATCTTGATCTTATTTTTATTGTACACCATCCATTCCATGTCGTTGCGCCATTTGGTCACAGTTGTTGCGGGTATTTGTCGAGCTTTTGCAGTTGGCGCAGTGGTAGCGTACCCAGTCAGAGTACTACTTCCTTAAAAAACGTCAAATTTAGAGTATGTACATACACACACACACACACACACACACACACACACACTATTTATATATATATATATATATATATATATATATATATATATATATATATATATATATATATATATATATATATATATATATATATATATATATAATACAAGACTTACCAATTTGTTCAATTTTCAGGTTTTCTCGAGTTGCAAAAACACTCAGACGGTAAATTCATAAGTAATTGCGTTTTATCTAAGCACTAAGCTCATTGTCCGGGGGCACAGTTATTCAGATCAGATATCAGAAAAGCATTAAAATGACGCAAATCCATGGGAGGCGGTCATCAATTTGAACCCTACGTTACTAGAATGTCAGTAAAGAACGAATACTAACGCTTCTTTGCAGTTGGACGTCTTGTGCCTGCTAAACGGACACTGGTCACTGCGCTAGTCGACTCCACATCGGCCGGAGTCTGTAGCAGTTCAGGTTCAGGTTTTGACAAATTCGCTTCTAGTTTAGGCAAGGTTGGGTTAGTATTCGACAAGTGTTGATCATTTGGAGGGCGCGTTTCAGTTCGCGGTACAGTCGGTTGTCCGGTAATGTCAGTTCTTTTAATCCATTTGTCCATTATTGAAGAAAATATATTAAAATATTTAAATAAGTCTATAATACTATAAAAACGAACAGAGTATACATGAAAACTTTTGTATGTAGTTTGAATCTAGTACGAAAATGCAATACCTCACCTTTTTGACATACCCCAGCAATCCCCTGAGCATGGCCCATGCGCATAAATTGCATTCATTGTTTCTTTGTTGGAAGCTCGTAACATGTTTACATACTACAGAGCTTGAAACTTGAATGACGCTCGCAGTCTAACCGCATGTACATTGTATTATCCGTTGCACTCATTCATTCCGTGAAACGTTAGTCGAGCAGGTTTCGTTAGCATCGCACTGTATTACGCATTGCACATGTATAGTGAACTGTGCCTACAAGTTCTAACATAATATGCAGGATCAGTCATAAAACAGTATTCGGTCAGTAATCCAGGTAACACACGAAGAACGACAAGCTTTATTTGGAACAAAAACACAGACACGACGTTATTGCAGAATTTTATTCATTAGACACTTATTTTAATTGTTTGCATTTTGCTCACTGGTCTGAAATTTTGCTAACTAAAGTTTTTGAAAAACCCTGCAAAACCCTGGAGACTGACTGCCTTTATGCATTCTACCTAGAAAGTGCATGGGGGGATTAAACCCAGACCTATAGTCTTAGAACAACAGAAAAAACTGCACAAAGATTAAAAAGTTCTAGATAGATTGGATTTGCAAAATTTGAGTTATATACCAACCCTGTTTCTAGAGCTACAGCACCCACTTACATGCATAGTTGGAGCTCCTATCAAAACAGGCCAAACCACTTTTGTTGCAAAAGTGGTTGCAATTGCTGATCAAATTATTGATCTCCGCGTTAGAAATTTCAGGTTTGAATAAGATAGGCTAATTGTATGTATGTAGTATGTACATATGTAGGTATGTATGAAAGTGTGTATATATGTGTGCTATGAACTGAAAAGTAAGTACAAAAACACGAATAATAAAAAGACCAGTAATGGGCCTATGCCACGTCCCAAGCCGTAGAGGAGGACCACAGAGGGCTCGTGTGGACAGTAAGAGGGCCGATTTTAGTAAGCAACTATGACTGAACTGACAAATACAATCATAGCCAGCTATTTTGTGTCAGGAAGGAGGGAGTTTTGCGTCTGCGGCAGGTTCCAGAACCGCTATTTTATTACTACTAATTTCTATCCTGAATTCTTAATCCAGAGGGGAAAAGACAACTTCACTGACTGGACGGGAGACAATTTTATTTAGAATGTAGTCTTGAGGGAACAACTATCAAATGGTACACTTTCGTTAGTGATAGTAATCAACTGCATGTACAGTTTCAGTTATTTTTGTGCTTTCCTGTATGAGAATTTTGGAACATAATATTTTCGATAATAACATTTAATTTCAGCGTTCTAACTTGCGCACAGTGGTGGACCCATAAAATAGTTCTTGTGCTTGTGCTTGTATAAACAGTTTTGGTGGTAGCAGAAAGATTGCAAGTGTTTTTTACGCTCAAGTTGTTTACACAAGCTAGTACTGTTCCTGATAGACACTTCCGTATTGTCCAGATTACCATACATACAGCTGTTCATATGCAGTGCCAGAAACTTTTTAACATTACTTTTACTTTAGAGACTAAAAAAGTTTCTTTTTGCTGCAAAATACAAGCTTCATAAGTAGTTTCATAGCAGTGAATTTACTGGCAGTGAAAAATTAGTGACTTTTAAATCATAGGCAACTGAAATGCAACTCATCAGACATGTAGCTATTTTTTTCATATTAGTCATACTGTATAAGTAAATTTGGCTCATTGATTTGTTCTAGCAATTGATCACAGCAATTAAGCTGACGGCCATTTCAGATGTATTGCAACTTGCAAGACCCGGGTTTTGTTGCGAATAAGTCAAAAGCAATAGGTTCATCTTCATACGTTAATAAGTTCATATGTTAATAAGCTGTAAGCCCTACTGATATGCGTTGGACTGAAACCTATTCTAAAGACCGGTTTACCCGACGCAATTTTCAAGCAACTAAGCTTTCACGTCATTCCACGCAACTTGTAAATTGCTTGAAAATACACTGTTACACAAAACAATTTTCATGCAATGAGCATGCAATTATCAAGCAACCAGTAGCGTGCAATTTTGACGCAACTAGCATTCAAAATAGAGTATTTTAAACGCCCGCTCAAACGCAAGCCTATTCACGCAAGGCCGCTAGAGCGGGCGCAGTGCATGGCGCAAAATGTGCCCTCGTGTGAACTAGGCCTTAAAGGCTCAGATTTTGAATATATCTTAAAAAACTATAGAAATTCATAATTTTTAGGCCGACGTTGGTCGGTTGGACGCGATAAAAATGCTTGAAAATTGCACCAAAATTGCCTCAAAATTTGCTCGTTTACACGAAGCGATTTTCACGCAACTGAAGTTGCTTGAAAGTTGCGTGCAAAAAATTGCCTGAAAATTGCTTCGTGTAAACCGGGCTTAATAGCCTGAACAGGCTGAGTTCAATAGGCTAGATAATAATGCTATTATCTAGCGTGCTGTTTCATATGCGTCTGAGTGGACGTGTGTGTTCGTTTTAGAACGAACGTTTTAGTTTCACAACGCTGCGCGCACTCGTTCATGCACTTGGCACTTCACGTTACAGAGCGTATAAATTACTGAGTGCACGCTACATCGTGCTATAACTTACACTTATACTGCACACAGCAGCGGCAGCAGCGTGTAGTCTACTTATGTATACTGCACGCTATACTGCACCGTGCACAGCCAGAATTGGGATCGATTTACAAGTCACTTTATAGCACAGGCAGTTTCACAAAAATATGCGTATAAATCACTTATAGCACGCCAACCAGTGCCATAACCCATACATGTAGACTACGGTTTGACGGCGGTGGACGTGTCAAACAAACTCCGCACACGCACTATAAGGTTAGCAGCACAGTGAGAATACAAAATCAAAATTAAAGACTTGTTGACTGTGGCCCACCGGCCAACAGGAAAAAGAAATAGGCTTTCATATGATGTTAATAAAAATACCTACTCTTGAATAGCCTACTTCAATTTCTATCCCATTTTAACGCTTCTGTTTTAAGTTTAATAGGACAATTTGAAGTCCATAAGTTTGACTAAATTCAGGAAAAATCTGCAAAATTTTTTTGTTGCATAGCAGCACATAGGCCCAATTCAAACATACAATGAGTTTTCCTGAAGATTTTTAAAAGTTTAAAACAGATTAAATAGGTCCTTCTAATGAGTTCTTTGAGCAAAGTGAGCTTATTGCACTTAAAAAAACTATTCTATTTATTTCTATTCCAATTCCTATTCAGTTTAAGTCCGTTTAGTCTGATTAAAAAACAGCGCGCTAGAAGTTAAGTCCGTTTAAACCAAAGGTTTTGAAATAGCATTTTTTAAAGCTTAATTTTTAAACCGCTTAGTCTGATTATAATTAACCCTTTAGTCCGGTTAAGGATAAAGGCCCTAAGAACCAATGCCTATTGCTTATTACTTAAGAGCAGCCTATTGTTTATTACTTAAGAACTTATGACCTGGCGCAATTTTAAGCCGGAAATAGGTACATATGAATCTATTGCATTTACATATGACTGCACATGTGTGACACTCCCCCTGACTCTGACAGAGTTGATTTTTTACCACTTATTTAAAGGCTATAACTTTTGTTTTTGGTCACAATAGTGTATGCTAAAATTGTCACAGACAATAATGCCGTAAAAACAAAACTTAAGGGGGGGGCTACCCAGGTCAAAAATCAAGGTTCTCCAATTTAGTTTATTTTCACATATGTTACTCCCCCAGGCACCCCAACCTCAGAACCTCAGATAAGAACAATTAAGATTGAAGGTGCACTTTGGTTCAGTGCGTTTACCAGTGTATTTACATAGACAAAAGTACGCAAAAAAAACGTAAAAATAGCCCTTAGTTGGACAGTTCTAACACAAACAACATCAAGCCAATCAGGCTGAAACTTGGCATAGTGGTAGCCCACATGTGTGCGCAAAATTGAATGATCCGGATTTTGTATATGTATTTTTAATTCCAAAACCCAGAGCGAAATGTAAATAAATGGCCATTTTTTGGGCCCGCCAAATTTGAGTGATTTTACATTTGGCGTCACTGCGCAGGCCATGGGCAAAAATTAAAAAAAACAGATTCTAGATATTGAGATATGGCATTAGGCTATCGAATCGTGTAAAAATCAGCTTCGTCAGTATTAACGAAAATTTCGAGTAAAGCACCAAAAACTTTTTTGCGCCTATGCTTTACACGTAAAATTGAATGTTTGGAAGACCCTAGTAAAAAATTGGCAAAAGCATTGGTTCCAGTTTGTTACATCTGCGATGCGCCTTCCATGGGGCTACATTGTGTGCAAATGTTAAGCGAATCGGAGAACTTAAAATTTTCACTTATACAGGTAGCACCTTCTCTTAAGTTAGCGCTCAGCAACAAAACTCATGTTTGGCGCTCAGCTCAAGCAACAAGTACCAATGCCACTTTAATTGTACATCAAAAAAATACATCAAAAAAACCTACTTACAATACAGTTCAGCACTTTAATGTAAATGTGTCAATTTTATGACCATGTAGAATTTCCTATTCACACTAATTTTGTTTTTGACCTATTTCAGCAAAACTTTAATCGATTTTGACAATCTTATAATCAATAGAAAGATCTTTCAAAAATCTAGACGTGATTGATGTTCGATTTTTTATTTCTATTTTTGATTTCGCAAAAAATAGATTTTTCAAAAATCAGTTGTGTTTGAGCGACTATAAAAAGTGCTGCGAGCCGAAATATGAAAATCGAAAATCATTCACGTCTGTATTTGTATTTTTTTTTTCATTGTGCAAATTTTCAACTCGATCGCTATCGGCAGCTGGGACCCAGGTCCAAAAAAAGTAGTCAATTTCGCTACGCAAAAATGTAAGGTTTGCCCACACGTTTCACTTTTTCAAAAATTAGACCTTTCCTAGAACTGCATATTTCCGTTGGAAAAGTTACCAAAAGCCATACTCAATTTTTTAAGAAATTAAATCAAAAACTTCTTCTAAAAAAACAATTTCGAAGATTTATCAGCTTTTTAGGATTTTCATCTTTGATTTGCTATTTTCACGGCTGAATAACTCAGCAAAGCTTCAACGTATTCTTATGTTTAATACATCATTTTAAAGCTAGGAAACAGCATATTTTAGTGATATGAGTAATCATTTTATATTGAAACAATTTTTTTTTTTGCTACGGCTACAAAATTGTCCAAAAAATTAAAAATTTTTTGTCAAAATATGCACATCAAATGAAAGCTCTTTTCATTCCGAACAACTTTCCTTCAAGACATTATGGTAAAAAATGTCGCTGAAAAAAGTAAACGCTAAAGTCGGTTCCCCTAAAGGCCGATTCATACGGTGCGTTTTCGCCGCTGCGATTTTGACGCAAAACGCAAGACGCAGGGTGTCGCACACGAAACGCAGCGTCTGAGCAAACATTGCGTCTCGCAAACTATTTTGCTGCGTCTTTACTGCTTTAAAAATATGAGAAACAGCTTTGCTAATATTGTTGAAACCAACATGTCCGCAGCATCAAAACGCACTGAAATCGCAGATCGAATTGCAATCTGGCGTTTAAAACGCTGCGGAAAAATCAAGACGCATGCATTCCGCACTGAAATTGCTGCGTCTGTTCAGACAGTGCGTTTTGGCGCTGCGGCGAAAACGCTGCGCAAAATCGCAGTAAAATCGCAGCGTGTGAATCGGCCTTAAGCGCCACCTTAAGCCAAATTTATAACAAGTCATTGTTAATACTGTGTTTTAGCAGCCCAATCAACTAAAATGGGCAAAAAGACTTATTACGTGGCTGCAGCCGCTGTTTCTATGATATTCTATGCTCCCTTTGCGTTTCATTTAATGGTTTTGAACAACCCGGAAAATATAATTGTAGCGTTTCTTCACAATTCAATCAAATTCCATCACAATGTTTCGCTTACTGAGGGTCAGATGGCTATTGTGTGGGCGTGTGTGGTCAGTATCTTCACGTTAGGCCAACTAATTGGCTCAATAATGGCCCCTTTTGTGGCCGATAAAATTGGCCGAAAACCCTCTCTGGGTTTCGTTGCGACCAGCCTCTCGCTAGTGGCCGGGGTTCTAACCTTTATCAGCCGGCCTTGCCGAAGTGCTGAGCTGCTGGTGTTTGGCCGATTTGTGGCCGGAATCAAGGCCGGTTTCTGCTGTACTGTGGCCGGCCTTTATGTTGTCGAATTGAGCCCCGCGGCCATTCGTGGAGCTCTGGGTAGTTTCCTCAATTTTGCGTAAGTTTGCTGACACTCTACCATAAACTGCTTTTAATGCAGATTGTATTTTTACTAATTATAAATTTCATGAAAACAACTTAATTCTGGAGAAATTTTCTGAAGATTCTGATTCATACTTGACGCCGCACATTATTACGTTGAATGCACTGCCCGAACTCAAAGAGTGCATAATAAGCATTCTTACCTTATTAACGTAACATGAGGATGCTTTGATGAATCTGGTACAAAAATCGGTCCATCTTGCACGGGTATCAGAAGGTTATCTACTTCATTAAAATTGTTTACTTGTAAACTGACTAGTCTTTATCGGGCATCGGTGTCGCATTCTGCTCAGTACTAAGCTAAAACATTGACTTTCTAGGATTTACAGTTGCCTGTCAACGTAACATAAGGATGCTCTGATGACTGTGTCGCAACAATTTTTACATCTTGTATGCGTATTAGAGAGTTATCTTCTTTTAATTAATGCAGTTGACTTATAAATACAAAGCACCGTTTTTAGATCGGGCATCGGTGTGGCGTTCTGCTTAGCGGTGTCAATGCCTTTTGCTCTGGGCAACGAGGCGGGCTGGCACTATTTGTTGTCAGTCGAATTAATACTGGCCGTGTTGGGATTCACTCTTGGACTATTTCTGCCGGAAAGCCCTCAATTCTCTGTGTTCATGAAAGGCAACAGAAAAGCTGCCATGAAAGCAATAGCTTTCAGTCACGGCGAATATGTACGTTCTATGTCAATAATTTCTTGAACATTGTAAATCAATATTTTTTAATCACATTAGTGTATTAATTAAGAACAGGCAGTTTGTGCCTGTGAGTTTATTGAAATAGGGCCCAGACGCTATGCAGTGGTGACACTTTTTCAATTGTTAGCAGTCTATAGCACCACGACTTTGACCTAGGCATTTGAAACATTGCTTCTGACGTTCTTGAGCGTTTTACACTCGTCACTGTAGTGACTCAAAAAACAACAGAAAATGCAGGAGTTGTCATTTTTTTCTTGTGATTGCAAAAACGAGGCTGTATCCGCCATTTCGTGTTTTGCCACAAGTGCACAACCCGGCTTTTTTGGTCTGCTAGAAACCGTCTTGAATCGAGCTTGCGCATGTATATATATACATGAGAAACTGCAAAAAATTTTGAATTGTCCACGAACGGTCACTGGATCCTCGTATTAGTTTTGTTTTTGTTTAGTTTCTCTCTGTAGATTTAACCTTCTTTTTGTTGAGCACGTATACTTGAACATCAAGCGCTGTAGCTGTGGCGCTGTAGCTGAGCACACCCCTCAGGAGCCGCGTACTATTCAGATTTTCATGCTAATATGTTATTTCGCTGCAAAAAATTGCGCATGTGTCAGCACGCTAGGTCTGTGCAGCAGGTTTCATGATGCACTGAAACTGAGCATAATTTACATATTATATGTAGACTGAATTTTTATAATTTCAGGCAGATGCCAGAACCATTCTAAAACAAATTGTAGCCGTTGAAGAGCAATTTTGTAAATACAGTAATTCTGCACGAACACGGCAGCGTACTAAAGACACACAGAGCGATGAAAAAGTATTTTTACTGGCCTTCTTGTTAGGAGTTATGCCAGCGTTCCTGGGTTACCTGGCTGTGGCCTCCTATACGACACCAATTCTGTCCCATGCCGGAATCAGCATTTTTACCGCTCAGCTTTATACCCTGATTATTGGGATTTTTGAACTGTTGGGCGGGTTTCTGTGCATCACGCTAAATCACCTGTGTCCTAGACGTGACGTACTATTGTCTACCTCGACTGGCATGCTTATAAGTATGTGAAAGCTAGAATCAATTTTTGCTAGTGTGAGGGTGAGCAGGTAAAGCCATCAAATTTTGCTATAGTTTTCTAGGAGGGATGGCTCTAACTTAATCTGTGTGAGCCACTATGTATACATAGGCTTCAAATAAATAATTAAAAATGAATTTAATTTTCAACTATACGCGTAAAATTTGCTTGTTTTATTTTCAGTTAGTTGTGTATTGGGAGCGTTCCTGATCGGTAACAAGTTATATCCCAGCAAAATTATTTGTCATGGTGTTGGTACTGCCTTTTTCCTTCTGGCTTCATTGTGCGTTATGGGACCTTACCCTTTGTGTCCCATAATTGGTGCTGAATTAGCTCCTACTCATATTCGCGCCAAAGCCTCAAGTATTGTCCAAGGCAGTTTTTCTCTGGGGGCGCTAATTATCAAATTGATTTTTTGGCCATTTTATTTGGCCATTGGGGGCTATGTATTTATCTTTCTCGTGACCGGTGGTACTTTGTGTACTCTGTTTATTTACACTCACTTGCCGGAAACACATCCTGGTTTTATCAGTCAACCGAAGAAAAAGGGTAAAAGTATCGAAATGGACGAAATACCAATGTTACGACAGTTTAAAAAGATTTAATTTATTACTGAAACTGATTTGAACTGCGAGGCATTGAAAATTTTGAATAGATTTTGATTTGTTTGCGTTTGCAGTAACACATACTAACGTTTTCAAACTTTTTGAAGCTTTGGACATAAAAACACAATTGTGTGATAAGATTGACATTTGTGTCAAACTGTATACATGCCGTACGTGCCACAAAAGAGTAGTTCTTGTTTTGTTCTTGTTCTGAGTATTTTTGTTGTCATGTATGTACTTGCATTAAATTGCGATATTTCGAAATGGTTTTACGCAGCCCTTAGGGCCGCGTATGTTCAAAAACTGCAAGTCCTACATATTTTCGGGTAGGTCGAATTTCCTACGTTAATTTACACTATAACGGTGGTCAGTAAATCGATTGATTTACTGAGCACCGTTATAGTGTAATTTAATGATTTGATGTGGTCTTCTCAAAAATCAATTGATTTGATTTTTGAAAGTAAATAAATTCTTATAAAATTGTCATGGTAATATAACATGTTAACATGCGAAGTAAACTTTCTTGTTCTTGTTCTTGCTCTTGTTCTTGTATTTGATGTGGGCTTCTCAAAAATCAATTGATTTGATTTGATTTGATGTTCGAATACTTTTGATTTGATGCGGTTCTGATGTAACTACTGTCAGTTGAAAAATTGTATTTGATACTATGTACTACGCGTATAACAGCCCGCCACCGGCCCGCGTGCTAATTGCGGGCCGGGCCGTGGGGGCATCCTGTGGGGAGAGTAAGCCACGCATAGCAATCTACTTGCATCTATTCGCAAATTTTGCGAGCAGGGCCACACCTATCACCCACAGGCCGACCGAAATATATCGACTATAATATACGCCGCTCTTAAAGGGGCCACGTAATACACAGGTGATTATTTACATGCCGACAATACAACTGTGCAATTTATATAATAAAACTATATAATAGTAAGTGTGCCCTATATGATTACGCATCCTCGCGTCCTTAAGCTGAGACTAGATTTTTACAAATTAGAAATAAATTTTTCACGCTGCATCAAAACTACATCAAAACTGCATCAAAACTAGATCAAAACTGCATCAAAACTACATCAAAATTCATAACTGCATGAAAGCTAGATCAAAACTGCATCAAAACTGCATCAGAACCTAAGTAATTTTTTAGTTTTGATTTGATTTGATTTGATGTTGAGTTCTCAAAAATCAATTGATTTGATTTGATTTGATGTGGACCCTGCCAAAAACCAATTGATTTGATTTGATTTGATGCGGGCTTCTTGTAAATTAATTGATTTGATTTGATTTGATTTGAACTTTTTGAAAATCGATTGATTTGATTTGATTTGATTTGGACTTATTGAAAATCGATTGATTTGATTTGATTTGATGCATCAAAAATCAAAACTGCATCAAAACTAGTTTTAATTTGATGCAGTTTCCACATCAAAACAACCGTAGCAGCAACGCTTGTCATTTGTTGTCATTTTCTCTAAAATTTCGGTTCATGCATTTGCTTGAATCGGATGGAAAATTACTTATCCACAATTAATGGTCGCGTTTAATATTTCCTTTGGAGTATTGACTCTCAGGCCTCACAATGTAGGTAATCACTTCTCACTCAGCAGAAGAGTTTGTAGCGAATTTGAACTACTAATACTATGTCTTGTATATAATTGATATTATATCTGGTGATAAGTACAGTTGTCTGCCTGTTGCACTGGTGGCAGCGGTGGGTGGCTTAACAAACGCACCCGCAACCTTTCAACGCCTAATAAACAATATTTTGCACGGCCTAACTTGGAAGACATGCTTCGTTTATCTCGACCATATATTGATTTTTGGGAAAACATTTAAAGAAACTCTAAGCCGGCTTGTAGAAGTACTACGGCGACTAAAATCGGCTGGACTAAAAATAAAACTAATTAAATGTAGCTTTTTTCCCGACGAAGTAACTTAACTTGGTCACAAAATTTCTGCTAATGGTACATATGTTGCCAGATCCATCTAAAGTGAAAGCAATCTCAGACTTGGCAACTCTAGTCGGTTTACACGAGCTCCGACGATTTCTAGGAATGACTTCGTATTTGCGCAAATTCAGACCAAATTTTGCTCAGTGGGCCTCGCCATTGTACAAGCTAACACAGAAAATCAAAACTATGTTCGGACACCAACATGCAACGACGCCTTCCAAACTATTAAAACTAGACTATCTGAAGCGTCCGTATTAGCATTTCCTGATTTTAACAAGAATTTTCACGTTACAACGGACGCATCTAATCTTGGTATAGGCGCAATACTAACCAAAATTAACGATGGTTTGAAGAAACCTATAAGCTACGCCAGCTGGACTCTTTTAAAATCCGAGCAAAAGTATTTGAGGTCCATGAAAGAAGCCTTGGCGATTTTATGGGCTGTTGATTATTTCAGGCCATATTTGTACAACGCACCGTTCACAGTCCAGACTGATTATTAACCGCTGACTCATTTAAATAGCATAAAAAATCCACCGAGCATAGTCCACAAGGGGATCCTTAAGCTGGAAAAATACGACTACAATACACAGTATATAAAACAAAAAGTAATGTCATCGATGACGCCTTATCTAGATCTTTACTGCAAATCAGAAACAGCATAAATGTGACTGTTTTGAAGCCACAATCAATGCTACCCAGACAACATAAAGTACGCAAACAGAAAGCAACTTTCAAGGTCTAACTCCCAATGAAATGAAAACTGCTCAAAAAACTCAATGGAAAATGGGCCGCTCTATCGAGCAAAACCTCTTGGCCAAGAAAACGCGCCAACCGAGTTGGTAACTTGGAAAGGTACCAACACCTATTTACAAAACTGGCGACGTTTAGTTCTACTAGACGGGATATTATAGAGGCAATATTAACTTAAAAAAACACTCTGAGAAACAGCTGCAACTGGTTGTACCAAAAAAATTGCAACAAAAAGTTCTCCATTTACTCCACAGTGATAAATATGCAGGTCACCTTGGGCAATACAAGACCAAGACAATGCAACGAACGAAATCCTCCACAAAAAATACGAAAAGTTTTCATTACAACTGATTACAGCCGAAAGCCCGTTTCACACAATAGCAGCGGATATTCTCGCTATGCAACATGAAGCTAATACATACAACAAAAATTCGTGGAGTAGACCGTTTCAGATAGAAGCGAAAGTCTATTATTTGGATTCCGGAAAATTTAGAGCACATAAACTAGAAAGAAAATGGAATGGACCATACAAAGCACAAAAAATGCTACGGGCGGCTGTTTATAAAATCTACAGGCCAGGGGAAATCATAATAGTTTCTCACATTTCTCTAAAACCAATTAAATAAGCTATATTTGCCACTAGAATTTTCTGTGCCTTAGCCCCACCTCCATTTTAGAAATAGGTGCAAGAAGTCGAACGAACTTGAACTACTAATACTAGTCTTGTATATAATCGATATTATATCTGGTGATAAGTATAGTTGTCTGCCTGTTGAAAGCTTGTCAGTTTATTCAGTATGAAAATACCTGAAAAATTAATTGTTTTGTAATCTTAACTTTATTGGTCTAATTTTTTTATTAGAAGTACGTTAAAGCTATATCAAACACAGTATCTGCTAGCAGAAGAAGACAACATTAACGACATTACTAAAGAAGAGTAAAGCATATGGTTTTTTTACAGTGATAGGTGTATTTTGGGTGGTAGTTAATATAGTTGTGGACTGTCGAGAAACACAAAAAAAATATTATAAGTAGACTATGTGGTAAGAGGATGGCTAAATAAGTAAATTAGAAATCCATGATTTTTTGACCTGGGTTTCACCCCCTTATGGACAGTCTCTTAACTGCTCAATGACAATAAGCCAATCCAAGAGGACATATCAGGAAAAGTATTACTTTTCCCTAACCTAGCTAATTGGCCGGAATGATGCTTAATTCGAAATATCCTTTTAACGTCCTATTTTCAGAAGGAAACACTCTAACGTTTCACACTGCCAGCTCCAAATCGTGGAATGTTGATTTTGAGTGGGACGTACCACACATGTGCTATCACATAGCTGCGGGAATCTGCGGGGGAAAGCAGTTGACGGTTGTGACACGAATATTTACAAATATCACCAATTTAGGGGGCGGGATGACAGACGATTTGGAGAGGGGGGAAAGAGCGGACTTTTTTGGGAGAAAAAGCGTGGTTAGGTTACGTTTGAAGCAATCCCCTTCAAAACCCGCCACCTCCTATGTATGGTCAGTACTCAGCATTAATTCATGCCACCACCAGTCCAGATTGCAAACTCTTACTGTAATAATCAGATCCATCTAACTCACAGTGTGGTCTTATACTGTTTTTGACACGTGCGTTGTTTGGGTCCGTTTGGGTCAGGATTTTGAGTTCTTAGTTTTTTAAATTAACGTTGAAACTGAAATATTTGTGCCAACAAACTTGCGATTGCGATCCTTACTACAATAAAACCGTGCAATCTCGGCCTTGCAATGTCTTGAAGCAAGGGGGGCTATAAACACCATTGACTTTTGGCTGGCAGTGTGCTGAAACGAGAGATGTACATCTTGAAATTAAAACACATCTTTAATTTACCTGGGGGCGACTTGCCCTGAAATCAAGACGTTAAAGGGCTATTAGAAGCCGGAGCATCGTTTCGGCCGATTATATAAAATATAGCGGCGTCCATGTGCTTTGTAAACAAAGGAGTGTCAAAGGTCACAGTGAGCAAGTGACGTGGGACACCTTGTTTTTGTTCCTCCAGTTGGCTGATGGCCGCTGCTTTTAGCGGCTGCTGGCCCGAAGTACGCACAGAGTTCTCCAGCCGACGCCGTGACGTCTTCTTGCCATGCTGCCACCCGATCCTTCCCAAATCGCCGACTGCTGGTGCTTAGGAGGCCTTGGTGAAGGTCGGTCAAGCGGGGGGCCTGGAAACCGATTTTCCTGTTCCGTTGGTAATGTCAGGCGTCAATAGGCTGAATTTGTCATAAAATCGCCTCTGCTATCACTTAATCCCATCGTTCCAGCGCTAGTGTCGATACGTGTAGGCGAGGAAAACGGGCAGTAGCGGCTGCCGAGCCAGGACAGGCACGCTTTAGTGCCAAAACTTGGGCAGGAGGAGGTTGCAGGTTGTCGTCACCCAAGTACCGATGAGTTGTATGCTGTGTCGACTCTTCTTTGAGGCTTGCGTCTGGGCTTCGAGCACGAGGTAGTACGCCGGACAAAAGTGGTGTAGCTTGCTCCGGTGGACGTGAGCGAGCTAGTCCATGGGAGGGTGTAGGGGGGTTCGGGGCTCTTGAACTTTTTCGCGGTTCAGGGCTGCTGCTTCTCGTTCGTTGTCCTCTCCGTTGTCTGTTTCCGAGTCATTTTCAGAATATCGGCGGTCCAGGGACAATGATGCTGTCACCGACCGCATGCGACGTCGTGGGCGGCTTGGAGACCCAACCGACTCTTGCCTGCCCAAGCAACTTTTGCGGCGTCGGGCGCGGCTTGGCAACCCACGCGACGCTTGACTATCATAGCTACTGTGTCGGTGTTTTTTTGGCATGCTAAAACTATAGAAAGGAACACCCGTAGGTGTTCTATCAAGAGCACATAACGTGATTACATAATAATCATTATGATTCACCTTATGTACTCTTGACAGACAGAGTCTGTATCGGAAGTAAATCAACAGCTGCCCACGCGGTGGAACGAAAGAAAACTGTTCGCCCTTGCAACTATGCGTACAACGTGCAACTTAATTTGCATATCACATAGTCAAAGATTTGCATTCGCGTGTGAACGAAACAATATTCACAAGTGTAGTACACAGAACCGGTTATAGGTTGAATGTGAGTTACGCAAAACTCTTTCATTCATTTTGGTGAATTGTACTATAACTATAGACTAAAGAATCTTACTCCTTTTAGGAGTCTACTTATTGCTGCTGCGCCACAGCTAAGCAGCTCATTTAGAATGGTTTGGGTTTCAAAGTGCACATTACCTTCTCTTGATAGCCAAGCTCAGTTTAATGCGCCTATAGTATTGTGTTGTTTGTGCAATAATAGCGTGAACTGATAATGCACACTCATTGCATAATATGCAAATTTGTGAAAGTATGTGCAGTGCGTAAACACATACATGCCGTGTTTGCATTGTGTACACATGTCTGTGGCTGATTTCAGTGAGAGCGTCCATTGTCTGGCCATCAGCATCGACTGCGTGTTTGTCGTGTATTTTTTCTTGGACTGCTCAATTCTCAAATTAAAATCTATTTAGCTCATAAAATATAAAAAAGCAAAGAAATAACCTTATATATAAAATATAGATTAAGATGTCAACTCATTAGAACAAACTTTTTTTAATTAATGATAACCTAGTTGCTTACGTTAACAGCTTAACTCATCTAAAATTTCTTCACCTGAAACATTCTCAAGTTAAATTTAAACCAATTTAAACCCGTCTTTGATATTAATTTCATTTAAATACATTAACTCCCTTGATGTACCAATTACCTTCAGTACTTGAAAACAAATTATACAAGTTTCTACTCATCAGGACAATGAAGATTCAATGGTGAGTACGAAAGTACACAATGCTTGAAATCGCTTTCACAGTTTTGTATAAAATTATAATAAATACACTACAGTAAGCAATGGTTTTATCGCTTTAAACTTTGGTAAATGGGTGACACACATACAGTTTTAGTTGAAGATCCGCTGCCATTTCTATGTTGAAAGGTACTGTCGGTCACTGAATATTAGTATAAGCTCACCCATTTACCAAAGTTTCGCTGTGTAGCAGTTTTTGTTCCTTCTAGAGAAGGAACTATTGTTTTGAAACTAACTGTTCGCAGCGTTAAACGCTGCTGAGCAGGCTGCATAGCCTGTATGTTTTGTGTGTGTTTTCAGCTTGGGAGTTGCCTGCTGATTTTTGTTTGCGTATATCCATAAAATCAATAATCGATGTAGAGTGTTGTAGTGTAACTTTTTCAGCCTCGGCACCGTAATGTTTCACCAGCAGTATATAAGAGACCCTGAATAACACTGTTTATCGCTTCTTGGAGCTGATATGCTCAGCTTAGATCAAAGCGTAATTTTGGCCGAATGGCTCGCTGCAGCGGGATGCTTAACATCCTGCAGCACTTTTTTACGCGGCGGCCTCAGCCGCCGCGTATATACTATAATACAAAATCTGAATTTGCATGTATCTTATCTTTGTGTGTAAGTTTGAACTTGGCATTAAGGTAGGTCCTAGAAAAGCGCTAAATGTGTGTGCGTGTGTATATAGTAGTGTGTGCCATAGTCAAGTCATACAGTAATAATAGTAATCAAACATGTGTGTGGCGTGTACAGGCTTGCGATCAATTAATCGTTCACTGAAGTCTTCAAGCACACAGTTGTGACAGACACAAATCAGCACAGCGCATAGATTATCGCACAAGTGCTTGCAAATTTTGCATACCTACAGAAACAATCATTTGACAAAATCTGTTACAATAATGTTTCTTAGATTGTTAATAGGCACGTCAGAACCTGAAGAATTCAAAGTCGTAGAAAAAGGCAACCGTGCTCTAGCAACGGTTTCACCCAATGTAGATACTGTTTTAACAATATATGGACGGTTGTTACAATAGTTATTATTACTAAACGTTAATACATAGTTATTTTAGTTTTTAAATCAAACTGGAAACAAGAGACCACGAAAACATATAACATAGATGTTTCTCATGTTATGTATTAGAGTTCGCAATCGGGTCGGGTCGGGTAGAGATTTTTCGACCCGCGGGTTGAGCGGGTCCGTTCGGGTCAAAATTTTTGGGTATAAATACTCAATTTTGACGTTAAATTTTGTCATTTTGACCATTTTCTCAAAGCTACTGTTCTCGTGGCATAATGACTATACTAGAGCGAAGATTCGGGGAGGCTTTCACCTTCACCTACATGTCACGAAAAACCGATAAAAAAAATTGACAAGAAAATTTTTCGTTTCAGAGTTTGTAACAGCAGCTTGACGAAAAGTCGGGTCGGGTCGGGAATCTATCTCGGGTTGGGTCGGGTCGGGTTGAAAAAATTCGACCCGTAGCGAACTCTATTATGTATTGGTGTTGTTTAAAAAGTTTTGCTGCCGCGTATTATATTCGAAGAATATCCTCGGCATTCTAAGTATATATGTCGCAGCGAAATCTAGGTGTCGAAAATTAGTCTAACTTTACTCGCAAAGCGTGCTTGTTGTAAATGTACGTACATACGTAGTTAGAATAGTTAAGAATAAGCTAGGTGGTAGTTTTTGATACGCAGTGCACTTTAGAATAAGCTATGTAGTAGGGTAAGTACCTAAGTTATGCAGTGTAGCGAACAGTAGGGGAATAGATAGATACAATTCAATTAAACTTGAAAGGTAGACACCGGGGAAGGAACATTGCCCCTTTCGGGGCCTACTTGTTTAAATTGGTTAACCTATTTACTCTCGCCATGTGTGCTTCAGTGCTTGGTGAGAACACCAAGTGCGTTTGCAAAAATGACACCAAGAACACCAACCAACCTTGTTAGCAAAAATCTTCTGTTAGTTTTCAATTAAAAATTTGATTTTCACTACACTTGAATCGGTCGGTCGGTATGAACGAAGAAGTGTTGTAGCAGGTGACTAAAATACGCAGCTTCCAGTTTTAAGCCATGCAACAAAATGTTTAGAGCATTTGAGAATTATTCTATAAAATAAATCCATATGATGCCAAATTATTTGAAAAATGGTTACTTTCTTAAGTTTAAAACGTATTTTGTCAGCAGGTGAACGTACTAATAAAAACTGTTCGTTAACAAGACTCAGCATTAATGTTCTTGATTAATAACTATTCATTTGTTGTAACTATTAGTTTTTGTAGCGTGCCAGGTTGTTTTCGACAAATTTACACTACAGATAATGTTTATAAAATTAATGTGTGGTCTGCCTCTGCACCAAAACGTTTAGGTACATATACTGATTGATAAATTTTTGTTTTCAAAATTAAATTTATTTTAAATTATTTAAAATTATTTTAGAAAATAGTTTGGTATTAAGATTTTACACGGATGTTCATTATTTTTATTTTTATTATTTTTGTTATTGTTTTGTTTCACGTATGATTTAAATTCGTTCCTAATTAGCTATTTTTCATGATTATTCCGAGTTCCGGAATTTTTTTTCAGTGAGAAGGACAAATTTATTACACTTTTATTCAAATTGTAGTGTCCAGTGAGAGAGAAATTACCGAAGAAACACTTTCGTTTGTGATGGTCACTTACTGGTTGTTAAAAGTAGCAGCTATTTTTGTGCTTTCAACTTTTTATATAGGAAAGTTTTTTAAAGTATTATGCGATAATAACTAATAATTCAATTTCAACGTTATGAAGTGCACACACATGATATGGCAAATGGTGGGTCCCTAGTTCTTGTTCTTCTTCTTGTATTAACATTTTGGGTGGTGTAAAGTTGCAGATTACATACAACCCGATAACATGACGATTACGCGTGTTTTTACTCTCAACTTGTTTACTCAAGCTAATAGTGCTGCTGATAGAACAGTTCTGTTGTTGCCTAGACTACCATACATACAGCTGTGCAAATACACAGAAACGGTTTTTGATATTATTTTTTAATTGAGAAACTAAAAAGTGACAGGTTTCTTTGTGTTGTATATTAGTTTCAGTAAAAATAGGCTATAAAAAATGGTGATCCAAGTGAACACTCAAAGTTAGCTAACATCAGACACTCATATGTAGCTAATTTTTTTACATTATATTAACGTGAATAGATTTACTATGTGGAGAAATTAGGGTCATGAGTTTTTTGTAGCATTTGAATGCAGCGTATTGTCAGCCATTGCAGTCGTGTGTGAAGTAGAGATGGGAACGGTTCCATTTTATCGATTCCGGTTCCGGTTCCGGTTCCAGTGAAACTGATTCCATCTCTAGTTTGAAGCGTGTTTTTATTTGCAAGTCACGGACACAGCTGTTTACGATTTATCTCAATGGTTGTACCTTTTTTTACAGTGTTTTACAGTTTGTTACCGTTAAAACATAGAGCCTAACACACTGTCACAGACAATAATGCTGTAAAAAACCAACCTGAGCCAAACTTAAACCAAGTTAATGTCATTACTCTATTTTTAGTCGTCCAATTAAATAAAATGGGTAAGAAGACTTATTATGCGGCTGCAGCCGGTGTTTCTATGATATTCTATGCTCCCTACTCATTTCATTTAGCAGTCGTAAATAACCCTGAAAAAATAATCGTAGCATTTCTTCACGATTCTATCAAATTCCATCACAATATTTCGCTTACTACGGATCAGATGGCCGTTTTGTGGGCGTGTGTGGTCAGTATCTTTACTTTAGGCCAACTAATTGGCTCAATAATGGCCCCTTTTGTGGCCGATAAAATTGGCCGAAAACCCTCTCTGGGTTTCGTTGCGACCAGCCTCTCGCTAGTGGCCGGGGTTCTAACCTTTATCAGCCGGCCTTGCCGAAGTGCTGAGCTGCTGGTGTTTGGCCGATTTGTGGCCGGAATCAAGGCCGGTTTCTGCTGTACTGTGGCCGGCCTTTATGTTGTCGAATTGAGCCCTGCGGCCATTCGTGGAGCGCTGGGTAGTTTCCTCAATTTTGCGTAAGTTTGCTGACATAAATACTAAAACTACATCTCATAATGTTCATTAAATTTTTGGTAATTATTCGTAATTTCATAAACGTAACTATCTGAAATATTTTGGAGATAATGCTGATTCGTACTTGTAGCCACACTTCAATGCGCTTTCGGAAATAAAAGTGGGTAGTTGACTCAATATACCACATCTCCTTCGTTTGCAAATTATTGAAACATTGTAAATTGATTATAGTGGTCAATTCTTACACGTGTTGTAATGTAATGGGGCATTTAATGTTAGGATAACACTTTTGGAAATTCGTGAAAAAAGAGTTTAGAAGGTAACTTTGACCGTAAAAAATACGTTACGTGCTTTTAATCAAGTGCGAACACAACGCTCAAGAGTGGTATTGACAAGCTCTTTTGCTGAGTAAGAAGTAGTTACACTAATATTCCAGAGGAAATATTAAACGCGGCCATTATTTGTAGATTAACTGATTTTTAAATCCTTCTTTTTGTACACATGTACTGCTGAGTTGCTCCAAAGCCTTACTGATTACTGATGAACTGTAACTACTTATGAAAACCAGCAAACGCGTTTACTAATTTGCTGACTGAGTATTAACTGAGTGAAAAATTATCATTTTATGACGCCGCAGCGTCAATACTTCACAGGAAAAATAAAACGCCTGCCGTAATTTTTTAAAAAAAGATTCAATTTTACCGTCGATATTCAGATTGACTGATAGGTTGCGACTTGTGAGTAAAACTGTTAATCACTTTATTTTACAATTAAATTTTATTATAAATTCTGCAAAGGTGAGAATTCGATTTCGCAAAAACATAAAAAGTGTGCTCGTCCGGGTATCGAACCCGTTACCTATCGCACCCTGAGCGAGAATAAATCCACTAGACTAACGAGCCGCAATGTTCAAAGTTTAAAATTAGCCACATGATCTGATATCAGTTAGTGTACCGCATTATGTGAGATGCATGTAAACTGTACGTAGGTAAACAATATATAGTTCATTGCAATGTGCAATCAAAAACGTGCATAATCAATTAATATTATATATTATAGAGTAATAATAATAACAACAAGAACGTTTTGCGAGTAGTTAAACCAAATTTCGATAGATTTTGTTGCGATATACTTTTTTACGGTACCGAGGATTTTCATCGAAAATAAAACGCGGCACCAAAATTTCCAAAACCAATAATTTTAATATGTCAAACTGCAAGTTTACTGCAAGTTTTTACTATAGATGCATATTGCTTTTGGTGCATGTTGCTTTCAGAATCTACCTATTAGTTTTTAAGTTGAAAAAGTTCTTATGTAGAAACCGTTCACAATGAGCAATTTCCATCAAAAAGTCTACAATGAAACGTTAAAACCGTGTGTTAAATTGAAATGTCGCTGGTGTCAGCTACTATAATATACAAACCAGCCGATCATGATGTTGTCGTCGTTCATACCCATGACAACGCTTTTGTACAGCAAGGCGTCAAGGTAACAATGCGATGATACATAACCGCCTACGAAACATTGAATGATACATAGCTTTTGTCATACTACTCCATTGTGTTAGTGAGCAAAATTGTCCAGCACAACGCGCGTAGCACAAGGCAATAAGTGTACATACGCATTACACTACATTACACGCGGATATTTAAGATCAGCACACACGCGCGACAAACACGCTCACACAAATAATGCAATTTATGTAGGACCTCCCAACTTTTATAGTGTAATTTACACAGTGAGAAAGAGATACGTGTTAAATCGCACTTTCGTATTATAGTATATACGCGGCGGCTGAGGCCACCGCGTAAAAAAATGTACTCAGGCTTTTACGCAAGGCATCTTCAACTGCTGCATTACCAACACTTTTAAAGTAAATTCTTTTAAGCCCGGTTGGCTCAGATGGTAGATCGTCTTGTATCTATTGAGCATCTGATTTCGAATCAGAAGGTTGATGGTTCGAATCACCACGGGCTGACTGTTTTGATTTCGCGGAGTCCTGTTTTTTGTCTTTCGAGATTGCATTTGTACAGTGAGACTGTGAGAGCGACCTACCTACCTAACCAGTGTAATTTAACGTAGGAAAATCGACCTACCAGAAATTACATAGGATTTAGAAAATCTGAATATAATATATACGCGGCCCCTGAGGGGGCCGCGTAAAAACAAAACATTTTGTATACGTTTTCGTGCAAGCATACGTATTTCACAACGCAAAGTAAGCACTTGAAACGCGTTTAAGAGGTTTTTTGGTCTCACATGAATTTATTTTCATAATATGTTAACTTATATAAGTTTGGTTTTGGCCCTTCAAGTCCCATGTAGTGAGTTTTTCCAATCTTTTTGAACAAGAGACCAAGGCCAGATTCGCTCCTACCAGCCCTACAGTCAATCCAATCCATTCGGTAGCTAATTACGTTGCTTTAGCGGGGTTACTTTTAGAGTTACCTATTTACGTACGTCACAGGTAAGGATACTCTAATGGAATCTGTTAGGGCTTATTCCTTTACAGGATTAAAGGGTTAAAAATAATCTGACTAAACGGTTTAAAAATTATGCTGAAAAATGCTTTTCCAATACATCTGGATTAAACGGACTTAATTTTTAGCGCACTGCTTTTTAATCGGACTAAACGGATTTGACTATGCACGCTAATCTTAAACGTGGATGTTAAATCTGTTTAGTTTAGTCCAGTGGTAGTTTTGGAATGGGGTCAGACTAAAGTTAACCGCTGACTTATTTTAACTCGTTTAGTCCGTTTAACCAATTTGCCATTCCAAAACCTCGGACTAAAATAAGTACAGTCCGTTTAATCCGATAAAGGAATTGGCCCTTAGTTAAGTTCAGTCTACTTTTCAGATCGGGCATCGGTGTGGCGTTCTGCTTAGCGGTGTCAATGCCATTTGCTCTGGGCAACGAGGCGGGCTGGCACTATTTGTTGTCCGTCGAAATAATACTGGCCGTGTTGGGATTCACTCTTGGACTATTTTTGCCGGAAAGCCCTCAGTTTTTGATGTTCATGAAAGGCAACAGAGAAGCTGCCATGAAAGCGATAGCATTCAGTCATGGAGAATATGTACGCTTCTGAACTGTTTACTGAGCATTGCCAATTCAATATTTTTGATTCACATAATATATTGAATACTGTAGTTACAACAACAACAACAACAACATACCTACCTACATACAACTTGAAAACCTTGTTCTTAACATGATTTCTAGCAAGAGTACATAATAGTGTCTCACCCTTTATAGAAGAAGAGTGAGACACTCTCCTTTCTGCCTGTGTTATAGCGCAGGCAGATGCGCTGGTCGTATTGAAGCCACATGTTGCCGTCTTATGCAACATGTGGCTAGCCAATCAGAAGCGAGCTCCGCTTCTGATTGGCTAGACGCGTGCTCCAAGCAGCAGTCAAGTAACCATAGCAACCACAGAAGACATGTCTGTCTGATGCTGATTGGAGCACGTGAGGCCGCCTGTGTGCTGATTGGAGCACGTGCACAGGCGTATAGCGAATCAGAAGCGATGCTCGCTTCTGATTGGCTAGCCACATGTTGCATAAAACGGCAACATGTGGCTTCAAAACAACCAGCGCATCTGCCTGCGCTATAACACAGGCAGAAAGGAGAGTGTCTCACTCTTCTTCTATAAAGAGTGAGACACTATTATGTACTCTTGTTGCAAACGTTGCTTCGTGGTACCAAGAGTATATACATAATAGCGTCTCACTCCATATAGAGTGAGTGAGTGAGCCACTCTCCAGCCTGCCTGTGTTCCAGCACAGGCAGATGCGCTGGTCGTTTTCAGGCTACAGGTTGACATTCTGTGCAACATGCGTCTGGCCAATCAGCGCGTTGATTCTCTGCGTAACACACTTTAGTATATAATCGCTGATGCGTTGATAAGCATTAAGATAGAAATAAAAGCTTAATAACTCATTATTTATTCATAGTCTGCTTGCAAAAACATGAAAAAAGGTTTGCAAATACCTTTAGGGATATTTTGGCAAACTTTCAGCGAAATTGATTGAGAAACTTTTGAGATATAAACTTTTCTCAATTTCTTATAAGTTTGTCAATTACTTTCGCTGAAAGTTTGCCAAAATATCCCCAACGGTATTTGCAAACCTTTTTTAATGTTTTTGCAAGCAGACTATAAATGAGTAATGAGTTATTAACCTTTATCCCTATCCCGTTTTATGATTGGAGCACGTGCATAGGCGTCTGCCAATCAGAGAATAGGAGCTCGCTTCTGATTGGCCTGCCACATGTTGCACAGAATGTCAATATGTAGCCTGAAAACGACCAGCGCATCTGCCTGTGCTAGAACACAGGCAGGCTTGAGAGTGTCTCACGCTTCTTCTATATAGAGTGAGACGCTATTATGTACTCTTGGTGGTACCATAAAAAAACCCTTTGCGACAGCGCGCTTATTTTCTGCAAACTTCCCTACAATGATGTTAATTTGTTTCGCTTATCGATAACCGATACTTTACATTACCTCTTTTGAAAAAAATCTGCAACAACTGACTTCAAGTGCACGCTGCTAAATTCCCAATCTAAAACTGGTTCATCCACTTATCGTAATCGTGCGTGAAAATAATTGAGTGCGCTACAATAACGTACCTTTATATCATACCTGTCTTGAAAAAACAGTGGAATAACTGACGTCAATAAATAAGTGCAGGCTGCTAGAATCATAGCGTGCATTAGTTATTGCACTGCTGTTATTGCACATCCTAGTTATTGACTTATCGCACTGTATATTTCAAGACAGATATAACATAAGTAAGTTATATCAAGCGTACGTTATATTAAATTGTAGTGTGCACTCAGCAACTATCCGCACTAACACGTGAAGCCCGCGGGTATAAACTCGTGCGCTGCGCGCACTCGTTCATGCACTTGGCGCTTCATGTTTCAGTGCGGATATAACACATATACAACCACGTGCATGTACGCGCTGCGAGGTGTACACAAGGCACTGAAACTGAGCAAGATTTACATGTATGAACTGAATTATTTTTCTTTCAGGTAGACGCCAGAGCCATTCTAGAACAAATTGTTGCGGCCGAACAACAATTTCGCAAAGACAGTAATTCTCCACGGCCACGGCAGCGTACTAAAGACAAACTGAGCGATGGAAAAGTATTTTTGTTGGCCTTTCTGTTGGGATTTCTCCCAGCGTTCCTGAGTTACCTCGCTTTGGCCTCCTATACGACACCAATTCTATCCCATGTGGGAATCAGCATTTTCACTGCTCAGCTTTACACCCTGGTTATGGGAATATTCGAACTGTTGGGCGGGTTTCTGTGCATCACGCTAAATCACCTGTGTCCTAGACGTGACGTACTATTGTCTACCTCGACTGGCATGCTTATAAGTATGTGAAAAGTTGTAGATAATCCTTGCTAGTGTCAGCAAGAAAGGCCATCAACTTTAATACAACTGATTTAAGTAGAATTTATGATTTTTCACTTATGCCATATAGAACAATAAGGAACAATATAAGAACTGAAGCAAAAGCTATAAACGTTATCATGAACTGTTATCAAGCAGTATTTCTTTTAGACTTTCAATCAATTGTCAATATCTAGTGTTTTCTCTGTATATCATTCTTTGTATTCTGTATCTGTTTAGTTTTTTTATTTTTAGTTAATTGCGTATTGGGCGTATTCCTGATCGTTAACACATTTATTCCCAGCAAAATTTTTTCTCACGGTGCTGGTACCTCCTTTTTCCTTTTGGCTTCATTGTGCGTTATGGGACCTTACCCTTTGTGTCCCATAATTGGTGCTGAATTAGCTCCCACCCATATTCGGGCCAAAGCCTCAAGTATTGTTCAGGCCAGTTTTTCTCTGGGGGCGCTAGTTACCAAACTGATTCTGTGGCCATTTTATTTGGCCATTGGGGGCTATATATTTATATTTTTTGCGGCCGGTGGTACTTTGTGTACTCTATTCATTTGCACCCAACTTCCAGAAACACATCCCGCTTTTATCAGTCAGCCGAAGAAAAAGAGTAAAGTGATTGAAATGGATGAAATGCCGATGTTGCGACAGTTTAAAACGATCTAATGTATAAATGAATAAACTGCGAGATATTGAAAAAGATTTTGATTTGTTTGCGGTAACTAATTTACGAGCGTCTACAAACTTTTTAAGGATGACTGTGAAACTTTGTGACAACTGATAGCATTCACTTTTGTATCTAGGTATACCAGGTGCCGTAAAAAAGAAGTCTATTTTTTATTATCATCACTTTCTTTTATTCGACTGGCTTGCATTAAATTATGTGACATTTCGAGAAGGTTGGGTACATTGAGTCGGTGTATTAAAGAAGTCTAACCAGTGAGCAGTCTGCGCAGTGATCCTAAACGTTAGTCTTGCAACCAGCATCAACAATAAACAGGTTCTCATAAAATCGACAAATCCCAAGTCCAATGATGTTTCTAGGTGTACCAAAAAGTTGATACCCAAAATCTCAAAGATTGGTTCAAATTCCAACCACTACATAACGACTTTGTCAACTTTGTAGTTTGGGACGAGTTGAGGATGAGCCTTATTTTTGCTAGAATGTAGTTTTTTAATTTTTTTAACTGATTTTACTCCCATATATAAAAATCTCGTTTCTACTGAAGAAAGTTTTGCCGACTCTTAACTGCCGATGATCATGTAATACTAAAAGAACGAGTGAATTCATATTTTTGTGTTTCAAAAAACGCACTGAAAAACTACGTAAATAAAATCGGCTTAAAACTTGACATGAAACATACCTTAAATGTAATTTAAACTCAAACTCAAACTCAAACTCAAACTCTTTTGTGTTTAATGGACGTGCTCACGAATTTTCGTTCTTTGTTAATTAATTGTTACTAATATCTTAAGGTGGTAGTTTCGTATGTGCAGTTTTTGTCGCGATTCGCTCTAACCAACAGCTAACTTTATGAAATTTGGCACACATATGAGGCACTTTTAGACAAACATATGGGCAAATTATAGGTTCTTTATAATCAGTTACACTATAGTTATAACAAAAAAAGTAGTGTTTTTGACATTTTTTGGCTATTTTTACAATATTTCGTAATTTTTAAATAACTTTTTCTCAAAAACAATATTGATTTTCACTAAATTAAAAAAAAGAAATCTAGATATTTTACTTAAGATCAGTTTGGAACGTTACAACGCAAATTTAGCTGCAACTGTTTTCAGGAAATTGACACTTTCTGAATTTAACTCCAATTTTCACTTTAAAATGATGTGATGTAAAATTAAAGCTGCGCATATCTTCAAAGCTCGGCACCAAACTAGATAAAGTTGTACTACAGTGTTGCGTCAAAACTCATGTTATCAACTGTTATATAACCAGGGTTATGAGCTCTGAAGTGTATCACCCCCATTTTTGACAAAAAATGCTCGAAAATACGTGACAAGACGTGATGTTTTATAGTCGTTTTACCTAGCTTCCGTATTGTCGTTTGAATGTATTAGCGGTCATATTGAAAGACAATAGGTCATTTTAGACTATGGTGGTGGAATTTATTGCCATGGTTGCCATGGCAACGCATACGAGTTCATTATACTAAAAGATACGTCATGTACTCGAAAGTGTCAATTTGCTGATTATGTGTGCAGTCTATATTCATAATATTTAACCAAAATGAAGAAAACGAAAATGTCTAGATTCCTTTTTTTGCAATTATTGATAGGCATTGTACTTTTTGTTTTCTCAAGCCATAAAGTTTTACGAAATTCAAAAAAGTTCTATTTTGAAGCTTAGATTTAAAGTACTGAAGCAATTTGAAAACTTATCCAAATGAAACTATGCATGTATTGAGACACCTACCAGTAGATTTAGACTAAATTGGAATTAAACTTCATAAAGTTATATTCTTTCCATAATCAAACATAGCGCAAAAACATGAAAAAATGCAAAATTTGAGATTTTTCACAGCGTCTTTTGGATAAACAAAATTGGTCAAAATTGTCAACAAAACAAATACATGAGCTTACGGTACCATTTTTGGTCATTAAAATGCAAAAAACTGCTAATAAATAGCTTCTAAGACAACCGAGTAACAGCTCATAAAAAAAGCTGCACTTACGAAACTACCACCTTAACTGCAGTAATCTGCATCATTGTTTTGCTATTGTAGCATATTATGCCCCAACGGGATTTTATGCTTGTTTATGTTCAGTAAAACATTAAACATATGTAAGTTATCAATTTTCCACATACCGTATGACACCCTATGATACTATGAATACACCCTCTGCGGTAGGCACTATTTAAGCATATTTTGACACATCGGCAGTCATTCGTGAATCATCGCCAGTAATAATTCACGACTGTAGCGTTCGGTCCTGTATGATGTAATCTGTGTATTTTTGATATGTCATCGTCGTGACACTTTAGAAAAAATATACTGTAATGTGAAAATGAAGTCAATATCTTACTACGTAGAATTTGATAATTGAATTAGAAAATATCCGCCCGCATTGCTTTTGACTTGTTTTAGACCTTTGTTTTATTTTACAAATTATTGTGATGTTTATTTGGACAGACATCGGCAGGTTGAGAAAACAGTTTTGACAATGTGTTGAGTGTTTATTTTAGAGTTGTCAGAAGTGGCTGTCAGTTACACGACTGGGGCAGGTTGTTCTGCCTAATTGCATTACTATTTCTGCCTATCACAGAAATGGCAACTTAACATTTCTAATTTTCGTCGCAAACGTTTTGGCATCAATTTTAAACTGTTATTAACGATAAAATGGTTTGTATTGGTACCAATTTGTGCAAAATTTTGTAACCAGCTGGCATCTTGCCAATAGTCTTACTTTTACTTTTTGTAGTCTTGAATATAAATATATATTAATACAACACCAAGTTTAGTCTTGGTAGCAGTGAACCATGTTAGATTTTAGCAAACCGTCAAACCGCACTTCGAAACTACCTGCATGTTTTGACATTACATGTTGACAAAATTTTTGACACTTGTATTTTTAGACAAACATGATGACAAAGAAGTTAAGTTAGGTACACATAGGTACACAAGGTACACATTATTTTCTGTAAAATAGGTATAATCAAAATGTACTTGATACAATGCAGGAATTAACAAATGTCTTAACTCAAATTTATGTCAAGGTATATATATTATGACGTTTGTTGAGAAACAACTCTCGACAAAAGTCCAAACTTTATAATCTAGGCTATAAATTGTGCCTGCTTCACCATCTAACAGGAGCGGCCAGAACTACATAATCTAAACTGTTTAGTTGCGAAATTTTGAAATACTAATATTTTCTGGTAATCAATCATGTAGTAATGATTACATCACAAATTACAGGCATGACAATGGCTTCCTTCGGAACTATCAATCTGTCGATTATCGACTAATAGATAACTAATAAATAAACAAATGTTAGTATAAATAATATATAAATGTCTTGATTTACTTTTTTGGTTAAAACTGATAGGTATAGAGTTGTCAGCGTAAATTTGCGTAAACAACAAATGTATCGTTTATGTTAACCACACCCGCAGGTCTTAATTCGAAACTTACTGAACCGATTTGCTTAAGTTTTTTGCGCTAATTGACTCTTCTTAGCATCAGGACTTCAGGAAAAAAATTTTACAGATTTTCAAACAAACTTAATATTAAATATTAACTTAATATTTCAAACTTCGGAAAATTTTACAACTTTCTCGGTCCAAAACTCGAAAATTCGTTTTCAAAACACTTTCCACATCTCAAGAGAGAAAAAACGGGCAAAAATTTGAATTTAAAATGTTTAAACAACTTTAATTTTTTTAAAATTTGCGTTTTTGAAGTCCTGAGGTCACGATATGAATCTGCAAAAATAATACCAAGAGTACATAATAGTGAAGAGTATGACACTCTTCCCTCTCCTAGCTAACCGGCCCGGACGCTGCTCCGGCCGAAATAGCGCTTTTACGCCTTGATTTCAGGGGGGGTACCCCCCCTCGAATCATGACATGTCTTGATTTCAGGGGGGGACCCCCCCTCAAAACCGGGAAGTGTCTTGATTTCAGGGGGGGGGGGGCAACCCCCCCCCCTCGTTTCAGCAGACTGCCAGCTCGAAATCGGTGGTGTCTTGATTTCAGGGGGGGGGGTACCCCCAACCCTGGTTTCAGGACGTTGCCAGCATGGTGAGCTGGTGGTGTGCTGAAACGAGGGGGGGTACTCCCCTGAAATCAAGACACCACCAGCTCACGCTCACCATGCTGGCAACGTGCTGAAACCAGGGTGGGGTACCCCCCCCTGAAATCAAGACACTTCCCGGTTTTGAGGGGGGTCCCTCTCCTGAAATCAAGACATGTCACGATTCGAGGGGGGTACCCCCCCCTGAAATCAAGGCGTAAAAGCGCTATTTCGGCCGGAGCATCGTCCGCGCCAGTTTAAGCCAGGATAGGGAAGACTGTCATACGCAGTCCACTAATTTCAAATTCCAGACTTGGGGGAGTAACGGAAAGGACTGTGATAAAGTCACAAGCTAACTCATGATGTTTTTAAGCATTTTACGCACTTAAGGGGGGGGGGCTACCCAGGTCAAAAATTAAAGTTCTCCAATTTTGCTTATTTTCACATATGTTACTCCCCCAAGGCACCCCAACCTCAGATAAGAACAATTAAGCTTGAAGGTGCACTTTTGGTTCAGTGCGTTTGTCAGTGTATTTACATAGGCAAAAGGGCGTACAAAAGCCTAAAAGTAGCCCTTACTTAGACAGTTCTAACCCAAACCACATGAAACCAATCAGGTTGAAACTTGGCATAGTAGTAGCCCACATGTAAGCGCAAAATCGTATGATCCGGATTTTTGATATGTATTTTCAAATCCAAAATCGAGGGCGAAATGTGAAAAAATGGCCGTTTTTTGGGCACGCCAAATTTGAGTGATTTTACATTTGGAGTCATTGCTCAGGCCATGGGCAAAAATTTAAAAAAATGAATCATAGAGGTTGAGATATGACGTTAGGCTATCGAATCATGTAAAAATCAGCTTCGACAGTGTTAACAAAAATTTCGAGTAAAGGTACGCTTTGCAACCACAAAAAACTTTTTTGCGCCTATGATTTACACGTAAAATTGAATTTTTGGGAAGCCCTAGTGAAAAAATGGCACAAGCATTGGTTCCAGTTTGTTACATCTGCGACGCGCCTTACCTGGGGCTACATCATGTGCAAATTTGAAGCGAATCGGAGAACCTAAAATTTTCACTTTTACAGGTAGCCCCCCCCCTTAATTTGTAATATAATAAGTTAAGTTATTTATAAAGTATTTAATAAGTTAACAAATTAGTTTATAAGTTAATAAAACTTTTACACGTATTGGAAACGATAAAACTATTTCACTTGTCATGATTGCTTCATATTGCGCAACCAAGCCAGTCACTCAAACAATTGGCTGTTGACTCATCACGGACTTTTTGAGGCTATACTAAACTAAACTTTTTAGGTAGTTTTTATGTATTTCAATCTGTGTCCCTAAAAATACATGCGCATGAAATGTTGTAAAAAATACATGTTTTCATGCACATACATGAAAACATTAGCAGGTTCATGAAAAAATGCACCAACCAGTCTTACAGGATTACTTTGTGGAATTATTTATGTACGTCAAACTTATTCTGATTAGGTCCTAAGAATTGGTTAAGAATTTTTGTGTAACCTTCTAATAAGTAAAATAATAAACACGTGTTTGTACAGTCGCATAACTTTGTCCATTTCTGTTTTTAAGTTCGGTAACATTGCTAATAAATACATCCAATTAACGATTACGGTAGAAGCTACATATCTATCTTGAATCAAGTAACGTATCCCTACACAGTTGCTCTGTAACGTGATACTGATCTGGAAACGTAGCCTAAACTAACGTTTAGAAACGGTTTTGTCCAACCTTCACGGCTATTGGCCGAAAGGCTTACAATGTTTCGGCAACGTAACACGGAAAATTTTAAATTTATGCTACATGATTGTGAAAAGCAGTGATTGGTGCACAGAAACAGTTAGTAATTAGCATCTTCTCGACTACAGAGTTGAAATACGCATGGACGTAACTTTGTCAATTACCTATTACACAAGAATAATTTTTTAAGCCAAGATTATACTCACATTAGGGGTCGCACTAAGTTTCGAATTTAGCAGTGAGCGGTGTCTCAAAGTTGGGTAATATTTTACACAGTGAGCCATTTTTGCAGTGAACGCTCACTGTAGGTGGTAGAATTGTTGATCAATTATTTACAATAATTAATGAGTTTACTACATGCAAGGTGCTAGATACGTTACTATAACTGGGTTTTTCGACATAAAGTTGGTTACTTTTTCACATTATATATCATCTGAAAGTTATTCTGTTTAAATTGATTTTGCAACTTTTCAAACAATCAATTTTAATAAAATTCACATTTTTTTAAAAACATTTGCAACACCGTCTGTTTTGGCAGCGGTTTTCTAATCTGAAGCAGGAACAACCATTTCTAGTACTCCAAGCAATGTTACAATACTACAATTTATCGAAGTTGACCTTTGTTTTAGAGTTCCATGCTGTGAGATACATAGGCTATATATAGAATCCTGTATACACTGTTTGATGCAAGGTTTGGAAAATTTCATCTGTAAATTTATGGTCCTTGTTTTTGTACAGCATAATATAAGAGTTGAAACATTGCATGCTGCGATCACGACAAAATTACAGTTTTTGCTTTGGTTCATGCTTTTAAGTTTTGTTAATGTTAGGCTAAAAAAGTTCAATTTTCTTTTTTGGTATATTTTATGATTTATAATGCGACTTTGATTTCACCGACCGTCTCAACTTTCCAGATACTTTCTTTTTTCTTCTAGATTCAATTATACTTTTTACTAATTTGTTTTTTAGAGTCGCCCAAAAAAGTTTACATTTTTTTCAACCTACCACTCTCGCACCCGTTTGAAACATAATTGCTTAAAGCATGTCTTTTATGATGGATGGATAGTTTATCAAAAGAATCTCGTCAGATAGTACAGCCCATATACACGTATTCTTAAATATACATACGCCCATGTGTATGATTCTTGATACCCGTTTTTGTAATTTTTTCTTAGGGACAATTTCTAAAATGGATTAAACGGATTAGATTAAAATTTGTTCGCTTAATAACCTACATATCTCGATGTTGAGGTAGACTTAAAAAATTTTGTGCACAAGCGGGAGGTGCGACAAATAATGGCTATCGCAACTTTTGTGTAAATTCTTAAACGTTGTCATTAGTTATTGGCAAAACAAATTTTATCTACTCCGTTTAATCCATTTTAGGAATTGGCCCTTACTTTCGACGTGCATCTGTATTACTTTTCCATAAGGCATGATAGTGTATTATTGTCGGAGTGAGACACATGATTATTTGCTCTTGGTAGTTTTCGCCTTATTTGTAAATGCATCATTTCATGATATTACAAAAAGTCAGTTATAATATTTTTACCATTACAGTAGCGGCGAATCTTTGTACTGATTTTTATAAAACTTGCAAACCCAGTAATTCGATAAAAGGACTTTTTACAGAAATGGCTTCGTGTGGCATTAGAAATATTTTTTATTGAATCCTCGTATTTTGTCATGCGAAATAAATATTTCGAAATAAAGTTCCTAAATACTGTCTGTGCGTTTTTAGATATTACAAATTTAAAATTTGTCTAGAATCGTGGTTAAAATTCAGAAAAGTTTAGCATACCCCCTAGTACAATATAAACCATTTGTGCTTTTTGCTGAAATTTTATCTTCCGTTTAAAATTTGAACTATTTTTTAAATTAGTTCTATGTTTGCTTGAAAGTTGGGGGTCCGTCTTTTTATAAAAAAGCTGTAGATAAAACTTTTCAAGTCTGTGAAAATTTTATTATAGGCTGGGTGCAATTAAATGGTGTTTCGGTGTATCACGGAATCTTTAAGCCCTTAAAAACAAAATGTATCGATGCAAACTTTCAACTTCAACCTTAAACTTTTTAAGTTTAACATTTTAACTCTTAACTTTAGAAATTTATTATTATTAGCTTTCTGAAACTTTCAAAAAGTATGTAGTATGTAGTATCAATTTCTTTTAACTCGGTCTAAAACGTTCTTTTCAGTTGAAACTCAGTCTAAGCGTTCTTTTCAAATAAAATAGAGCATTGTAATACCAAGTCTATGTATACATCTGGAGTTGGACGGGGATGGGGGAAGACCCCCCAAAATTCGGTCCCGGAGGAGAGAGGGGGTCCCACCAGGGGCAAAAGAGGGAGTAAAATTTTGGCCAAAATTGCAAAAAAGTGGCATTTCTTTGTAAAATTTAAGTGATTTTTACCAGAATCTTTGCCAAAATTGTCAAAACTGGTGTTTTTTGGTCAAAAAATGGTAAAAGTTGCATCATTATTTGATGGGGGAGGCAAAAATGTTGACGCAGGGGAGGGGGCAGATCAATATTGGTATAAATACAATCAATGTTTCTTAAAACTAAAAGCATTGCATCGTACGACAACGCTTCAGCCAAGATTGCTAGCTTTCATTTTGTCATAAACTTACCACTTGAGCCTTCGCTTATGTCGTTTTTAATACCTTTTAAACCTTGAAGTTTCAAACTGTCAGAAAAATTTTGGCTTGACAAATAAATAAGCGTGACTATTTGCTGTCTAAGCTACCGTAGGTAAGCAACTGGTGACAAAATATAACTGAGCCGCATAAAACTGTTCTTGTCAAACTGTCATTTCCTCACCAACATCAAGTTTTTGAAACGTAGCTAGTGCTAAATTTCGTCCATAATTCGTCTTAGTTGGACAAAATGTCGGGAGGGGCGACTTAACGTCAGAACGTAAACCTGGTCATGCCAATTAAACGTGACGTGATTGATAGACACTAGACAATCGTTTATGAAAATTTTGAGGGCCATTCCCGGTAGTTTAGGGTGGTTTAGTAAAATAGCAGCTGCGAAAAGCAGCATTGTTTAATTTGCCGCAAACTCGAAGAATTTGAGTAACGCTGTGGAATTAAAATTCCAAGTCTTTTAGTGGCACACTTGAGTTTTCAACTTGAAGCAGTTGGTTATTGACCTTGAGGTGAGCATTTTTTATAAATTGTCAAGTCATTGCAGACAGCAAGTGCAAACATCTGTAACTGACACAGCGCATTTTGATAAAGTCACTTTAGGTATAAAACAGCATCGTGTTTTCTACTTGCAATTTTTTTAGAAGTATGGAATTTCAAAAACAACTATTGACAGTACTGTTGACTTTTTTGCTGTTAGCAATGTGAAACGTTTTTGGAAATCTAAGTTGGATTGTCATGCGTTAGAGTTAAAAATCCAAATTTGGCACCACCAGAGTTACTACATCTATCACTGTAATTCAAATGGAAAGCTTGGAACAATCTGCTCAACCAAAACGAAAGGACATCCGACATAAAAATTACAAAATCCGGAAATTGTTTGACTGCTTCCAAGCATTTTCAATGATTGCAGACTCATGGTATCATTATGAAAATATCCACAGTAGTATTTAAAGAATTTCTATTGTGCGAAAAAACTTTCTTTTTGTGCCCAAATATGGTTATGACTTATAATAACGACGATTGCTTTAAAACTCTATGGTCGAGATACCAAAATTTGATTATACGTTATAGCAAAAATACTTTCAAACCTAATTATTTGTTTTAATACTTAGCTGTGCACAATTTCAGTGGACCTGCCTTTCAAGCTTAATTGTATACCCCTATAGAGTAAATTGGCCAATGTGCTTCCTGAATGCTGAGTATCTGGTCTTTGCGTAAAGCCAGAATTTTTGTTATTTTACATCATACAATGTTTTTAATGAAGTAATTTCTAAAGCGTTCACTGAGTGCCCGAAAACACAGTTTAATGACATTAAAGTTATACAATAAATTCAATATGCACCCTCTGGGTGTAACCCCTGATTATATATCATACTACCCCACCAAAAAACTTCAAGTTCACCGGTTAAAGTTATCGGTGCAACTGATTTGACCTAGCTAGTTTTTGTCATTTTTTACATTCAGCGTCTGGTACTATTTTTATTGATGATTAACTCATTACCTACTTTTTCACATGCTAGCTATCGTATATATTCTATCACTGATCGGCCAAAAAACTAACCAACCAATTTGAGTCTGTTGACCGTTTTTGTATCTGCGTTTCTGCAAACAAAATTTTGGCAGTTTTTCAGTGATGTACGACGCAACAATCCTGTTACCTTGCTGCTAAGCAGGATAATCGGAAGCGTGTCACGTGTAACTAATTCATTATGTCGTATGTCATTACAGTTGCAAACTTTTCAAAACTTTTTATTCCACCTGAAGGCGGAATTATTGGAATCATAACGTGTTATGAAATGCGTGTAAAACATTTTCGTACGTAATGTATGGCCATATGTTTTGCACTGTGCTAGCTTATAGAAGCCAGCGTGTTGCAACCGTGGGGGGCGTGAGCGCGATGAACCAAATGAATAAGCTAAATTTTATTTGTAAACAAACTAAATTTCAATTCAATTTAGAAAACTAAATGTTGGGCAATATTTCAACACATCACCTCGTTTATTTTCTAATTATTTGACTTTACTACCCAAACGATGAGCAGTTAATTTCAAAACAATAGTTCCTTCTCTAGAAGGAACAAAAACTAAATGTTGGGCAATAGGTATTTCAACACATCACCTCGTTTATTTTCTAATTATTTGACTTTACTACCCGTGCCCCCCCCCCCTTTGCTGCACAGGTTGTTTAGTCTTGTAGTTGTCTGATTGGTTGTTGGCATTTAGCCACAGCCAATCAGCGTGGAATGTGAAATAACAGGAGCATTTCAAACTTAGACAAATGATGTAAGAAATAAAACTCTTTGTGGTACATATTTATTTTGGAGGAACATAAGACTTGTAAGCTATAAACAGCATTGGTTTTATTTTAAAGTAGAAATTTTTGAAGATTAAAAGTCATGCCATTGTTGCATTTGGGGGTTCTTTGAATCAAGCCATCGTAGAAGTTGAATAGCGCAGTGGTCAGTGCCATGGCCTGGTAAGCCATAGGTATGTAAGTGATGGTTCGATTGTCAGCATGATATCTGTGTTTCAAAATTTTTTATTTTTGGCCGTTTCATTTCAGCTAACTATCAATCTAACTCTCTACAAAGGAATTTTACTCCTTTTAGGAGTCTACTTGTTAAAGTTAGAACTATTAAAAAGTTGCAAAGTCTACGGTGTTACCTCCGACATAGTAATTCATGTAACATTCATTGATAGACATGTTACAAATCCTTGCTACATGTTATCCTAAACTTTCACAAGCATACCTAAGCAACGTTAACTTCACTAATTTTGTGGAATATCATTTAGACAAATCTTGCTTCAAAAATACAAAGTTAGCGTCTAAAACCCTTCATTTCACTTTAAAATTACTCATAGAATACAACGCTTAGAATAAGGGAAGCCTCAAATGGTGTTGCCTTTTCACCATACCTATTTTGAACGATGCAAGCGTTAAAACTGTCACCAACTGGCGTCAGCTTTTTCGCATCGAATTAGACACAGTTCACGAAATTTTGAGTCTACAATGTGAAAAGCAATAATTTTGACAATAATTGACTATAATTTCAGCAATGAACTTGACTAGAAAATTCATTGTTGTTACTTACCCTCCTGTAACAGGTTTCTGCGTCATAATATTGCCATGGAAAACTCTAAATGGTGATTATATACTTATTTAAGGCTATCCTCACTGAAAGGCATCTGCAATTTCAGTTGAAATAGTGGTAAAAGATACTCTCTAATAATAGACGAAACAACCCTGTTTTGCATCGTGCTTACTTACAGAAAAACGCTTTGAGTATAGATTGTTGTTGTTTTCTACAATGTTACTCAGCAAAGGAACCTTGCCCCTTGGGTCTACTTGTTATACTAAGGCATGATTATGGAGTTTCCTTGAAATTAAAGACATCTGAATTTTAAGGAGTAGGACAATCAATGAACGATTAAAACGACTATTGGCTAACCCTTAGGACCACAGTTAGAGGCCTGCATCACGGGCCTCGGCCGGGCTTGGCTCAATAGCCAACGGGCGGGGCCGGGCCGCGGGCCGAAAGCTGACGGGCCGTGCCGGGCCACGGGCCTGACTTTGCGGACAAATAATTCTCGATACGTCTCCAGTTGACGAAATTGGGCCTCAAAATCAAACAATTCTCTATTTTTTGCTGGGGGCTGCCGCCCCCAGACCCCTACAACTCTGTGGGTTGTTATTATTTCTCAGCAAAGCTAATGCTTGTACACACAAGTACATTATGCTGCATCTACTGGTGTGACGTTCCCACCTTTTGTTTTAATTTTTATGTTGGAAAAAATTTCAGATACGTCTCCAGTTGACCAAATTCAGTCTAAAAATTGAAAAAATCTCCAATTTTGGCAAATTCGGCACGGCCTGCGACTTGGTGGCTTTAAGAAAAAATTTCAGATACGTCTCCAGTTGACCAAATTCGGTCGAAAAACTGAAAAAATCTCCAATTTTGGCAATCTCGGCACGGCCTGCAACTTGGTGGCTTTAAGAAAAAATTTCAGATACGTCTCCAGTTGACCTTCGGTCTAAAAATTGAAAAAATCTCCAATTTTGGCAATCTCGGCACGGCCTGCAACTTGGTGGCTTTAGTGGTCTCATGCTATAAGTGTTAAAATTGCTAAAAAGTGCATTTTAACCCATTACAAAAAAGTGGTAAGGTCATTCCCCCACATTTTTTTCTGGGTACGCCATTGGTACGAGTAACACTATTTGAAAATGCAGTATGAGGATTCTACGGACAACTGACCTTTTTTCCTACCAACGGGCCGGGCCGGCCCTGCCGATAGACGACTCTGAACTGGCCGGGCCCGGCCGTGCCTGAAAATGGTCCTAACGGGCCGGGCCGGGCCGGGCCGGGCACGGGCCACGGGCCGAAAAAATAGGCCCGTGCAGGCCTCTAACCTGCATATGTAGTTTCCAAACTGTCAATTTATTGCAACTACGCAATTTCAGAGCATCGAAATCTAGCTGACTGTTATTTCACTAACAGTTTCAGTTCATAAAAACATCTAAAATTAATTAACATTAGAAGGGTAGGTACCTCTCAGCTCTGTCACATCTCATGCAACTTTTCTGAACATTCATGCTCTGAAAATGCCGTAAAATGCAAAACAGTCAGGTCCGCGGCGGAATCAAACCACCAACGTTCTAGTCAATTATCAGAAACTCTGTAGATGCAAGCAGCACTACCAAACGAGCCAACCGGGCTAACATATACACTTCGAAATTGCGCATAATTTTACAGCTGATGATGATCAATACAGCAGATAATTAACTACGTACGTACTACATACCTGTCTCATGGAACATAATTCGACAGAAGTTAAATTTATATTCTATGATATCAGTACATATCAACACTATCTGTTATCCGATGTCAACAGTCTTATTCACTTATGCTTGTTTGTGACCTTTACAAATTCTCACCCAAAGTTGAAGCTTAGCTTACGGAGTGTTTAGTAAAGTCGTACATTGTGGTTTCAGTGGTACAGTGGTAAGTGCTCGTGACTTCGAATCGAAACACTGGTGTAATTTTTTATTTATTCTTTTTAAATGAGCTTTTAAACTTAAATCAATTATCAGTTTTTGTCTTAAGGAGGCGCTCTGAGTAACTTCCAATAAATCAAATTGCTATAATTTTTTGTTTCTTCCTGATACGAACTTTTTTGCTTAAGTGCCATCAAGATGAACACCAGGCAAGCATTTTTGCAAAGTTTGATGAGTCTCGAAACATTTTAGCAAATTTTATGACTGCATCAAAATTGAAATTTTGAAAAAATTGACTAATTTTTGAAATGACGTAGCTCAGTGGTGTCTCAACCAAATTTAACAATCTATAGCTTAAATTAAAGACAATTATCTTGCCGAGGTGCCATTTTTCTCGAATTTTCGTTATTTGCGATAAATTTTTAGTTATTTTGATTTCTATCAAAAGTGACGTTTTAAAAAGCCTATCATATTGAGCCAAATCATAATAATTACAATTCAAGAAGTTCGGCGCCTCCATATACATCTGCTCTAACAGTCTGCAAAGTTTCAAGCGGATCGGTTCTCGCAGCTGACAGTAATCTTAAAAAAATGTACGCTATAGTTCAATTTCAGAAACCTGAAGTTTGCCTACACATACGTATTTTCCAAAAAATAGAGCTAATTTTTCTGTACCAAAATCCATTGAGAAAAGTTTCAGAAGCCAAAAAGTAGCTAACGAAAAATTAGTTTGAAAAATAGTGTATTTTTGTCAATATTGGTCAACGTATTTTGGAAATTTTTTTGGAAAGGTTTGCCTACACAAACGACTTTATGAAAAGTTGCAACTAGGAATTAGCTACAAAAAACTGCGTCAAAAAGTACCAAAAGCCATATAGAATTTTTTGGTATATCGATTTAAAGATTTTTTCCCATTGAAAAATAGGGTAAAATTTCAAATTGAACAAAATTTGACGTCATGTACATCAAATGAAAGCTAATTTAATTTGGAACAACTTTTCTTCTTGCGTTAATTAACGAAAACGTACGTGAAAAATTTTATCGCCAAATGTCGGTTATTCAGAGCGCCACCTTAAAACAGGCTATGAGTTACTCAGCAGTAAATGTGAGCAGCACGATGGACTTGAAAATCTTTTATCCAAAATTAATGGCCGCGTTTAATATTTCCTGTGGAATATTGACACTCTGACCTCACAATGTAACCACTTCTTACTCAGCAGAAGAGCTTGTTGGATGACACAAAATTACATATGTAGCTTTACCTGCTTACCTATAGATTCAGAAGCAGATTAAGAAGCATTTTTTAAGAAACAAAATTAGTGAATTACTTAACTACTGAACATAGGTAGCAGGATTTACTTGCGTTTTAGCATTGAACCATGGCTCGAAAAATTTATTACTTGATTGCGGCTGCCATTTCAGTTGTATTTTACGCACCTCTGGGTTACCATTTATCCGTGGTCAACAATCCCGAAGGCTTGATTGTCGAATTTCTGGAAGACGCACTACAATATCGATATAACGTTCGGTTGACCGAAGGTCAAATGGCAATGTTGTTTTCAGTAGTTGTGGCGATCTTTACTCTGGGCTATATTATTGGCTCACTTTTTGCCCCCACTTTTGCGGACAGATTTGGTCGTAAACTTTCGTTGACTATTGTCTCTAGCATTTTAGCCCTGGCCGCAGGAACTATCAGTTTTAGCTGCCGCGCAGGCCGTAGTGCTGAAATGCTGATCCTAGGCCGAATGTTGGCCGGGGTTCGGGCCGGATTCTCTGGAACTGTGGCCAGTCTTTATGTTATTGAATGCAGCCCGGCCAAAATCAGAGGACAGCTGGGAGCTTTTCTGGATTTCAGGTAATCTAACGTTTTCTGTTATAGCTTGATTACATATGTAAGTATATACATCGCTTATGATTTTGGCGATCAGTATTATACCTATAGAGTACACAAACGTGTTTCACTCTACAGAAGACATAACAGCAAGAGTACATAATAGTAAGAGTATGACACTATTCCTAATATGCCTTGCGGCCTGCGTCCAATGCAAAGCGCAAAATAGCGCATTTTTGTATGGTTTACTCCCCCTTAAAACCGTACACAAAAGGGCTATTTTGCGCTCCGCATTGGACGCACGCCCCAGAGCATAATAGGAAGAGTGTCATTCGGTGTGAGACTCTGCTTGGATAAATCGGACAAATGTTTGGAATAGGTACCCTTTAATCCAACTTTAGTCTTGGTTATTAAAAATTACCGTAACCTTGTTTCTATATTCAGCGCATGCTCGGCTGTCTTCGTATGCTTTCTATTCTCGATGCCATTTCTTTTGGGCAACGACAAGTATTGGCATTTTTTATTGGGCTTGGATATCGTTCTGGCAGTGGCTGGATTTACTCTTGGAATGTTTCTGCCGGAAAGTCCTCAGTTTTCCTTAGTAATGAAAAATGACAAAGAAGAGGCGATAAAATCCATCAAGTTTAGTCATGGACGCAAAGTATGTTAATTTTTAATATTGGGGTCAATCGTCAATTTTTAGTTACAGACGTGCAATTTACAGACCCAATTACAGTACCGATTAAAATTATTGAATTATATACTTAGCATTAAGTGACTCCGACGCTGCGGACTCCGGAGTCTGGAGCAAGTAGTGTTGATGGGTACTGTATATACAGAGATATAAACTACGATACCAAGTATACTGACGTTACTTCGTCATGATGGCTCACCAGGGATAGGTACATAATCAAACCATTGTTTTTCAATTCAGTGTTGATGCAGAAACAAGAAACTGCCTTTTACAAATGCGGTTGCAGTTAATAACAAAATAACTGCTTAAGCATGTTTGTATGTAGTATGTACTTTGTAGCACTGCTTGTTTTGTGTTTGCCTGCATTGATTGTTATAATTAATTTAATTGTGACGTTGCTGCTTTTGTGAATTTAACCTTAAAACTTTGACTTTAAAACGAAAAAAACTAAACATCCTGTTATCTTTTAATAGTAATAAAACAAAACAAAAAAGGAATGTAAATATTAATTCAATTAAAAGTAACATGCAGTGTAATACACACACTTTATGGCTAAATTTTCTAAAGCTTTTGTTTTAATGAACATGTTTTTTGTTTAAAACGCTATAAATAAAATGTTATCAAGCAAGACACAAAACCATTTGAAAATTGGCAAATGCATAAGTAAAGATTAAAACATACCCCAATGAAAAGAAGAAAAAGTTGGCCATTAACACTTTGCTTTGATAAAATCACTAATTTAAAAGTATTTTGATTAAATAATCAACACAATAAATAATTGACAAATTAATATTGCCTTTTTATAGAAACGACCACGACGAGAATCCGTAGCCGCCACGTGGGCTGCAGCCGCTAAAGGCCGGAGATTTTCAAGTGTACGTAAAATCCAAGGGTTGATGTCAGTTTTGGTGTCAGATACTCAGATACTCTTATCTTATACCTTATTCCTCATATCTGTCTAAGTCTTCACCACGTGGTTTTTTGGAAGTGCCCGCGGGCCGTGAACCAACCATTCCAGGTGCCTAGCCGACCAGAGCAAGTTTCTAGACAAACAGTCCTTACTGTCCCTCTCTATTGAAAACTGTGACTGAGCGCGCACTTTACAGCTATATATGCCCTGGTACGGACACATTAGAGTCAAATCATACTCACAGTCGTAATGTCAGTTTCGCTGGCAAAATTACGAGAAAATCACAATACCAATAGGTACAATATCAGATTGTGGTGTTATTATTTCGTAACTTTGCTCCTTAACGGACATGCGGCTGTAAGTATGAATCGACCATACAGACCATCGGTGCGTGATGAATTTTTTTCCTTTTGATGAATTCATCGGCTACAAAATGAACGATAAAAAATAACGCCCATAACGAAACCAAAAAAAGTACCAAAAAAACAGAACATAATCTGAAGCTTTGTTTTGCTTTAATGAGCTAAATAGCCAGAATTTCAAGCAGAGGGACAGTCAGAGACAATGCAGTTTAACTATTTCCTATTTTCCTTTTAAATATTTTTACATAGTTGTGTTTAAAAAAAGAAAAACTTCGTACTTAAACTTTCAAAATAGTAATACTTACGACTTTAGTCCTCAACTTAGAGCCTTACGGGAGCCATGGCCGATAAAATCTAGTTTGTCTGATTAAACTCAGTTTTGATGCTTCTCACATTTTCAACTTTTATGCTAACGCTTTAAATGTTACAATTTTGCTGTTGCTGACACTCTGCCAGCCTTGTGAACTAACAAGATCTTAGTGTCAATGTTTCTAGAAACAATATGACGTCGCAGTCAAAATTAAATTTCTAATTTTTCTGTCGCTTTGTTTCGTACACTTTAAAAAAACCAGAATACTGGACAGTTTTTGTTCAGTAATTGTCGTTAAACCCCAATGACAATGAAATGCTAAAATTGTCAAATCAGTGCTGTAGTATGTATTTTTGAGCTCCTAGGATTTGGTTAATGCAAGGAAACTCAGTTTATGCCAACTGTACCTATATTTATTACACGTGAATCATGCTCAGTTTGCGTAGTGCACTACATCACTCAGCCACCACTGTATCTAACGTAGCGATATACCTAGGTAGCTAGTTCGCACGCATGTGATCCGTTGCTCATCGCGTAACGCGATCGCGACGTACGTTTTCAGTTACTTCCCAAATCAGTCTTGGTTTTTGCAGAGTACCTACCTAGCTGTTGTTACAATATTTCCCTGTTTACTCAGGTACGGAGATTGGAGTTTTTTGTTCAGCATGCAGTTCGCTTATATAATACATTACACTGTGGCTGCAGCATGCAACGGCAATCCATAATCGTTGTAATATAACCGATAGGCCGGTATCGGAATACCTAGTGTTTGTGACCGGCCGAAATCTTCAAACGGTCGGCCGGCCGGTCAAAACAACCGGCCGGCCACCGGCCACATTCGACCAATCAACCAAATTAGGCCGAAATAACAGTGTGACTGGCTAAGTTAAGCAAATGACTCTCTGGATTTGGATCAATTTGTTTTTCTAAAATTTTTGCCGGGCTAGCTGATAAAAGCTTGGTTTATTCTTGTCCTTAAGACCATAGTGACAGGGACAAGGTAAATTTTTGGTCAACTATTGTGAGACTGTTGTCTTTGTCTTTGTCTAATTTAGTTAATTCATTTTATAATCAATGTACCGACATTGTCATACTAGTATAATTTCGTAGAAGCCGTAACATGTTGTAGTATTTTAGTAAAATATGTATTTCAGGTGGTAGCTGAGTCCATTCTCAACAATATGATGGAATCAGAAAAGGCATCGTTAGCGGACAATATTTCAACGATAACTTTTCGGGGGTTTGGCTATTTCTACTGGTTCGCTGGCTTAATAGGAACCCTTCCTTCATTGATGGTTTATCTATCGATCGCTTCCTATACGACCCCTATTTTGGAGCACATGGGATTTACTCGATACCAGGCTCAGTTATATTCCCTGGTCATGGGGTTTTTCGAGCCGGCCGGTGGGGTAGTTTCGCTTTTCATTAATCAGTACTGCCCGCGACGTTTAGTGCTGCTGTCCGCATGCACTATGATGCTTATCAGTAAGTTTTAATTAAATTTAAATAAACCAATTAAAGTAGCGCTCAGCAACAAAACTCATGTTCGGCGGTCAGCTCATGCAATAAATAGCAATACCACTTTAATTGTACATCAAAGAGATATCAAAAAACCTATTTAGAATACAGTTCAGCAAATTAATGTAAATGTGTCAAATTTTATGACCATGTTGAATTTCCTATTCACACTAATTTTGTTTTTGACCTAGCTCAGCGAAACTTCGACCGATTTTGACGATCTTGGTATCAATAGAAAGATCTCCAAAAAATCTAGATGTGATTGATTTTCGATTTTTCATTTCTATTTTTACTTCTGCAAAAAATCGATTTTTTAAAAATCAGTTGTGTTTGAGCGACTACAAAACGTGCTGCGAGCCAAAATTTGAAAAGCGAAAAACTTTCACGTCTGCATTTATAATTTTTCTTTCATTGTGCAAATTTTTAACTCGATCGCAATTGGCAGCTGGAACCCAGGTCCAAAAAGTAGTCAATTTCGCTACGCAAAAATCTAAGGTTTGCCCACACGTTTCACTTTTTCAAAAATCAGACCTTTCGTAGGACTGCATATTTCCGTTGAAAAAGTTACCAAAAGCCATACTCAATTTTTAGGAAACTAAATCAAAAATTCGAAATTTTCGAAGATTTATCAGCTTTTAGGTTTTTCATTTTTTATTTGCTATATTCACGTAACAACTCAGCAAAGCTTTAACGTATTCTTATGTTTAATACATCATTTTAAAGCTAACAAACCGCGTATTTCAGTGATATGAGTAGTCATTTTATATTAAAACAAAAAATGTTATGCTACGGCTACAAAATTGTCCAAAAAATATTAAAAAATTTTTTTATCACAATATGCACATCAGATGAAAGCTGTTTTCATTCTGAACAACTTTCCTTCAAGACAGTATGGTCAAAAACGTCGCTGAAAAAAATTAAACGCCAAAGTCAGTTATTCGGAGCGCCACCTTAAATTGAATTAATGGGTTTTGTACTTTTGTTATATCTATGTTTATTACTACCTTAGCACTTTTAAGCTCGGTTCATGTACAATTCGGTTCAGTGGTATACTTAGCCGCGTTTTGATTGGACATAATATATAGCCGTAATCACCGGCCTTAACTCGGCTATTAGTGGCTACTTACAGTTCTCAGCAAGGTACCCTCCCTCTCGTATTTACAAAATTTACCACGTAAATGAACTATGCCAAAGTCTACCCGATTTTTCCTGTTGTGCCACAGCACAACAGCCAACAGGTTTTTAATTTTGATTTTGTCAAATTACGCTGGTTTGCATGGTCAGTGGGTGTGCTTAGTTCATTCTTTGGCGAAACTGTGCGTGTGCAGCAAACTTTTGCAGCAGTATTAACCAGCACAGTATTTTTGTGTGCGCTTGTTTAGCTCATGTATTAGTGTAAGACAGCTGCTGTCACATTACTATAGTCTGCAGTCTGCTTTGTGATCCAATATCGACGGTAAGAATTTGGAATATATATTTAGGTACGTGTGATATTTGGCTGCGCAAACCAAAACACATGTCGTATGCCTGAAGTTTTCCACGAAATTTTTTCAAGCAGCTGATTGGCTTTTACTGACTGTTCACTGTATTATAGCGGACAGTGTTACAGATTGCAAAGTCGTAAACCACATGCATTGTAATATGTATTAGGGTAGGTACTTCATTTTAACTGACGACTTCTTGTCCTGTCTCTTACAAACGCCAATTTATGTTAAAGCTAATTTACGTACTATGTAGATGTCACAGTAACTGTAGATGGGTGCGTGCATTAACCGTGCCCAGCTTGACAAAACGAGAAATAAGGTTAATGCTGAAACACTTTTAGCTGCACAACAGGTTTTAACTGACCTGTGGTCAGTTTACTCAAAAATTCGTGCTTCATACTTACTGAAGGTTTTGCCGCAGATTGGGCTTGTTGCTCCACCTTTTACAAAATCCACCAAGTAAATGCACTATCCTGCTACAGTTGCTTTGACTTGCGCTTATGTTTACCGCCAACGTCAAAACTTAATCGTCGTCGGCTCGCGGTTCATCCAGTTAATACTAGACGGCCGAAACTCGCCCCGTTTCACGCACTTGTCAAGGATTTGCGGAAATATCCTGATCGATTTTTTGGTGTTTCCGAATGTGTCATGAAAAATTTGAGTTTTTCTGCGAGCTAGCTGGCCCTTATTTGGACCACAAGCTCACTACCAAAAATACCGTCGGTACGGCTGAGCGTTTTGCTCTGACTCTACGGTAAAAATGTCGAAATTTTTTAAAATTTGAAACACATTATTATAAAAATGCCCTTTCACCAAGGGCAGCAGTGTGGGTAGAGTAGGAAAGTTGGCTGATCTTATAGCGGAAAAATGCTAATAAGCTTGTCAAACACCCGGGACAAGTTTTGCAGCCGAATAGAGAAACTCAGCTTGCTAAATGAAGCGGATAAGAGTTGCATCAGAATAGCAGTGGCCCTGCTTTCTGCACCCTATTCGCGTGAATAATTGGGAAAAACATTTTTGACGCTTATATACTAGCACTCTGGACTTGGTGTCAGGTGTATAGATTATAAAGTATTAATACTCTACAGATACATACAGGTATATATTTCATTTAAATTTCTCCATTTCGCAATCAATTTTTGTTTTGTATATAGACATCTTTCCTAAAAATTACAAATGAGTAATGGCTAGAGATCGGCCGGGGCCGGTGGCGGGCCGCGGGCCGACCGGGCCGACCGGGCCGGGCCGGCCCCGGGCCAGCCCCGGGCCGACGCTCAGTCAGACGGCCCGGCCCCGGCCCGGCACGGCAGCACTGCGGCCCGCGGCCCGCCACCGGCCCGGGGCCGCGTGGCAGCGGGCCGGCCCCGGGCCGACCGGGCCGACCGGGCCGATCGGGCCGACCGGGCCGCGGGGTGGAGCTTCAGCCTCGAACCAATCAAATGAAATTATACATATAGAATGGACGTCGCAAACAAACCCCCGTAGAGCAACTGGTCTTCACGGCAACTAGCGAGCTTTGTCTTCAGTTTAATATGAATGTATTTAAAAGCAAGTGCTGTGAGCGGGAACTAAGACCAACGGCGGGTGGACTATACTTATGTACCTCAGGCTTAAGTTTATAATTTGACTCAAGTGCGCTGCAACAATGTGAGGATTAGTGCAGTTGAAGGTTTTTGTAAACGCCTAAGCTGAGACAGTTTATTGATTTATTTGGTGGGGTGCACCCCATCAAAACTGATACAAGTTTCAGTATTTTAGCTTTCCGTTCAGCGTCTGCTATTCATTAATTTATTCTACAGCTATGTAGAGTGTAAGGTCCGAGAGCTCGCGCTATCTTATCAAAGCAACAGCTGGGGAATAACACTGCTACTTTAAGGGGCAGCTTTGTGTTTGTAATGCAAAACGTTACAGTTGTATGTAAATTATTAGTGAGCTACAGTCGTCCTTGGACTTTAGCAGTCTTTATTACTGATCAAGCGAACCAGGGCCCACCGGGCCGACCATGCCGGTCCCGGGCCGATTCCCGGCAAACAGCGGGCCGGCTGGGGCTGACCGGGCCGCCGGGCCGACCGGGCCGGCCCCGGGCCGACCGGGCCGACCGGGCCGACTGCAACGGCCCCGGGCCGGCCCGGGGCCGGCCCGCTGCCACGCGGCCCGGGGCCTGAGGCGGGCCGCGGGCCAATGCCGGGCCCGGCCCGGGGCCGACACTTGGCTTAGCGGCCGATCTCTAGTAATGGCGTATTCCAATTTAACATTGTATTATTATTATATACCTAGACATTAACTACTTTATTTAATACGAATCATAAAATGTTACAATACAACCGTTTAACTCTAGTTAGTACAAATATATAACTGTAGAATTGATAGGAAGCTTAAACTACATTTTCATATAACAATAAAAATGAATGGCAATCGATTGATTATTATATATATATTATGGATGAAAAATGATTTTTCAGGACATATGTAGCTTGCCTAGTAAATAACATCAAGAACCAACAATGAAGTACACGACACTTTTCCGGCAACAGCGCAGTTGATGATAATGGCTGATTAATTCGCGCGAATAGGGTGCGGAAAGCACTAATGTGTCGCAGGGCGACTGCTATTCTGACGCAACTCTTGTCCGCTTCATTTAGCAAGCTGAGTAATAATCCTATTTGTTTTTCCGCTGCAGCCATTTGACTTGACGATAAGATAGCTGACATTATATGCACTTATTATGCACTCTTGCCCTTATGGACATCAAAATCTCAATTTCGAAAATTTGACCCCTTAGGACCACTAGGAGGGGGGTACTGTGAGGGGGCCGTAGGGGGTTCAGAGGGGTCCTAGACGAAAACGGACCTCGGATTTGTGTTCAGGGGCCCAAATTACCCTTATGCACATCAAAATCTCAATTTCGAAAATTTGACCCCTGAGGACTTCCTGGGGGGTACCCTGAGAGGGCCGTATAGGCGGGTCCAGGGGAGTGATAGGCAAAAATAAACCCCAGATTCGTGTTCAGGCGCCCAAACAACCACTAGAAGCGAGATTTTATGAAAAAAAATCGAAAAAAATTTTCCGCCCCAAAAGTACCCTAGGTACTAGGTAGTCACTTTTTGATGAGACCTGAGACTTCTGCCAATTTGCCTGGGGTGCCAAAGTGAAACACCATATACCTCGCTGACCAAACAATATCAACTGCCACTCCTGCACGTAATTATAGTGACATCGTAACAATACAGCACGAATGATTAGCCATTAAAGCGTTATACATTGACAAAGTCATGAAAAACCATGTTTTCAGGGTGCCGGAGGGGGGTACACCAGTTCTGGCTATGAGGAAAATCTGACGGGTCTTTTTCGTTATTCCCCCACCAGCCTGGAATGTTGAAGTTACTGAGCCGATTTGAATAATTTTTGCACCAATGTTAAATCCCCTCAGTCCGATGATAGTTTTGGAAAGGCTTTGATATTTAATAAAGCAACGGACTTCGGTAACTTGTTCAGTCCGAGATAATACCTTATATATGTACCATCTTACTTTTCTGAGTGAAATCAGTCCGTTTAATCGGTTAACAACGGGTCGTTTACATTTTCCCCAGTCCTAATTTTGGAATTTATATACTGAGCCGATTTGTATAATTTTTACACCAATGGACTACTCCTCTTGACTTCAGGACTTCAAAAACGCAGGTTTTAAATAGTTTAAGTTTAAAAAAATTTAAAATTTTAAAATTTCATACAAAATGCGGATTTTTTCATTTTCTGAGATGCGTAAAGTGTTCTAGACACGAATTTTTGGTTTTGGATCACTAGAATTTAAAAAAATTACAAAAATTTGACAATTTAAATTTTTTTTAAAATTTTAAAATTTTTTCAAAATTAGTTTTTTGAAGTTCTGAGCTCAAGAGGAGTCCATTAGTGCAAAAATTATTCAAATCGGTTCAGTAAATTCCAAATTCCGGACTGGTGGGGGAATAACGGAAAAGACCCAATCTGACTGCAAAACTAATAGCACCCTGCAATGCGCAGTATATGGGTTTATAATCGCATACAAAACGACAGACCTCCATCTATAACCGTCTTGGCTGTACTGCCCATATGTAGCCTACCCCCTTAATACACGAGAATTACCTTCCGAGCCCCCTCCCCAGCGCTACAGTTACACGATCGACTTCAAAATAGCAGATGCACTATAGCACCACTACACTACCCAGCATGCAAGAGATGGAGGCTACCTCACTTGCGTGACTTCTCAAAAGTTGGCTAGAAAGTTTCGGGACTTTGTTTTTTTCGGACCCCAAAAAAGGGGTTTCCCCCCTCCCAGCAGAGACCGAACGGGGACGAAATTCAAAACAGTGGCCCGTTACTGTCTAAGTTTGGTCAAACTAAATGTGAAAAACATATAATCATGAAATTTTGCAGGAACATAGCCTTCCACTCACACCAAATTAAAAGTCATTCGCTTGCATATAATTTAAGTCATTAAAAATTAAATTTAAAAAATCCGCATTGAGTGGATTTTCTCCTATTCTTGGGCTGGGCGCTGTCGCGCCAACCCTGATTAGGCTTGCACTTTACAGGAGCTGTACCTACTTGCCAAATTTTCTCAACGAAGTTTTACATATTGTGGGACTGCTCACTATACTTTTCAGTTTCATTGACATAAGTTCAACTTTTTGGAAAAGAAACAGAAGTAACAACAATTCAACCAATAGTACCGAACGGGGCTGAAATTTAGACTTTGGACTTCTGAAAATGTTAAACCAAACTTGACATTGGCCGTATCGCCGTGCTTGTTACGCACACATAATTAAATAAATTCGCTGCTAAATCGCAGCTATTTGGCCTTAAAATTGCCGTATTTGCCATTGGCTATGTGTCGCCGCGAAATACATGGCGATATGAGGCGAATTAACTATAGCCAATTTCGTTATCACCGATATAACCCCGGCGATATAGTATAAACAGCAATCTGTCGCAGCTACTCCTGTGGCTGTAGCCGCTTATTGATGAAAATCAGGCGAAATGCAGCTATCTCTAGAATCGCCAGTCATATTCAGTTGATGATTCATGAAAGTGTACTAATTTCCTTAACCATTAAAAAAAGAATTTTGCCAAAAGACAATGGTACCTATAGTGACAATCTAATTAAGTGATCAAGACACAAGAATACCAATTATATACATGACTGTTAACAACCGACTTCTATTTCAGCTGACGTGGTTTTGGCGATCTTTATGATACTGAACGCACATCATCCCAGCCGAACACTACTGCGCGGAGCTGGCGTTTGTCTTTTTATTTTGTCGGGTATCTGTGCTATGGGTCCGTATCCCCTACTTGCTGTAATACCACCGGAGCTGGCCCCTACTGAAGCTCGGGCCCGGAGTTCCTCAATATCTCAGACTGTCTTCTCAATAGGGGCTCTGATTACAAAGTTAATTCTGTGGCCCTTGTATTTACAAATCGGAGGATACGTAATCTTGGTCTTTGCATCGGGCGGAGTACTTAGCGTAGCGTATCTCTACAAAACTTTACCGGAGACCCACCCGTATTATCTTCAGCAGCTTAAAGCACGCACAAGCGGTGTTCGCAGAAGTATTAGCCAGGCCAATATGGAGCTCGAGAATTACTAGTCTCTCAAAAATGACCGTTTGATACCTGCTTTGAACCAGTTCCTGCAAAAATCCGTGATAATTTCTATTGCAACAGTATCTATTCACAATTTCTTCCCGCATCCTCGGACCTCCTCTAATTGTGGTGGTCAATAAAGCCTATTATGTATATTATACTCTTGATAATAGGATAATGAACATTGTTATAAATAAATATGGATTGTCTAAAGAATCTGAACACATTTATGAACAGCTTTTACATGGTTATTTATTATGGTTTCAAACTATCTATAAATTTTGTATTCCGTGCACAACATTATCGTGTTCGTTGTTATTTTAGACAAATAAAGAACTATCTAACGGAATTGTACGAAAAGCCCAACTACTGACCGCTATTTCAACTACCAATAAAAACTCGTAGCCAAAAATAACATTTAATACTCATTACTCAATAATGATAAGAATACAACAAACAAACAAAAAATTCATTCAGAAGACTACACAGAAGTTAGTTATTCCGTGTTAGCCTAAAAGTTGGCCTGTGTCATAAAAAAACATAACAATAATATGTTCAATCCAGCTTTACACCTGTTTGTTTCGCCTCTGCAGGTTAAAACAATCTTGCCCTCTTGCTCTTAGGGCTCGATTCCACAGATGTACATGGGGGGGTCTAGGGGTAGGGCGCCTTTCACCCAAATTCTAGGTTCCGAAACAAGCCCCCCTCCGTGGTACTGAAAAAAGGTGCCCGAAAATTCAAAATTTGCCCCAAATTGCTGTAAACTGCTTCAAAAATCGATTCGTTTTATACTTGCAGTCGTCCGTTCAGCGGGAAAAATTACGAACAAATCACTTCACTGTTTGATCCTATACACTGTTAGTGGCGTAACTATTTCGTAATTTTGCCGGCTTACAGCTGTAAGTATGAATCTACCCTTAACTTGAATGTGGCTATAGCTTCGTAGTGCATCAGGGGTAGTGTGCTTTCGAATAGCAGTAAGCATAAACAGGTTTCATGTGTCAATTGAATTTGAGCGTAGGTGGTGGGTAAGTACATAAAATAATTAGTAAATAATTTAATTACTAACAATTTTAAATAATGGTAGGGTTACAGTGACTATGTGGTGGTTCTTGTCGATCATGGAAGTTTTAAATTTAAACAGGATGCTAACTTCTGCGCAATCCATTCACTAATTCATAACAATTTAAGCAAAAATGTCACTTTTTACATTTAATAACGAAATTATAAAACAAATTCGTATCGATTAATGGGATCTTTAATTCGCCGCAAGGACCGACCTGAAAACATTAAATAGAAAGTAATGCATATGCTGGGATACAAAAAACTCAACAATTTCACCACAGATCCCGTTAGACTCTAGAACAGTTTCAATTCACAAAACTTGTTTAACTCAATAGTTTATTTTGGTCATTACGGTATCAAACTACAGCTGTAAAAAACAAGGTTAGGTCCGGAACAAGTCACTCGTCTTTACTCCTCAATATTACGTGAAATGAAAGCACCCGAATCCAAAAAAACAGCTAAAAATTTTCTACATCTTTCAAAATCGATCTTGCAATTCTCATAATATGCATTCAGAATTATATATAACTACTAATGAAAATTTGTAACAATGCTGAGCACGTCCGAGATTCCAATGATACTGCCGCTCCAAGGTGGTAATAACAATTTCTATTATATTTTTAAAGCATTTTTACGGCGCTTTTCAATACTAGCAAAAACACTATCTTGCCAGAATTAGAATGAAATTGTGATGTTGGTTTTTTTGAACTCTGAAATTTTTAGTTCGAGGCTACTAGCAATAACGCTGGCTTACATACCAGCAAGAAAACGTGCTAGCTACTCCACTCCACAGTAGTACACTTTTAACTCATGGTGGCAGTTCGTTTTCGAAGTCTTTGCAATAATTCAGAAGTTACTTGATCGAACAAAATCAAATTTGGCACGGACAATGCAAATGTAAATAGCAAAATTTCAGCTAATTTTGACATTGATTCAAACTTTTACCGCTAATTTATAGCTCAAAAAACTGGATTTTTGTGAATTTTTTGAGGACTTACAAAAATAGCCCCTTATGCATCTATTATACCCGCAAAAATTGGTTAGTATATGTAACAGCAGACAAGAGCACTGACAGTATTAATAAACCCCTTTAAAAATTGCAAAATTTCTTCAGTGTCCTGAAACGTCATTTTTTAAACTTTTGTCCGCCATTTTTTCAACGGGTACGGGAAAACTGTGCTTAATGCAATATTAGCTGATCCCAATGAGGCCCTGTTTAACTGAATTGAAATTTTTTTAAAAATCCGTCATTTCTGAGCAGAATCAGTGATTTCAGTTGAAGTACCTAACCAATATCCTGTTCAGTTCATAAGCATGCAAAGAAAGCATATTTGACAGTAGCAAAATAAATTTGCCCTTTTCCGAATTGAGTGAAAAGGTTGATTATTTTTTAGTTACAGCCTACCAAAGTCATAAAAACTGCAGTTTCTTGACTTTTTAGAAAAATCAGAGGCAAACTTTTGCTCACTGTAAAAATCTGCTAATTACGTTTAGTTAAACATACCAGCACTTTTATAACACATCAACGTGCCTTTGGTAGAAATTGCTTGACTGTATGCGGAATTTTTTTACCACAGTGAGGAATAACAAAATACGGGAAAAAAATGCATAAAATTGAGCTGATAAGCTTCACCAAAATAGTTGGCGTGCACACTTTGAGTAACATCGACTGTTGAAAAATTGTAATTTTGTAAAAAATAAGTTATGCAAAAGACCGCTTGTAAATTGATTTAGTAATTGCTACAAAATAGAACACTGAAAAAAAAGTTGCGAAAACGTAACTACCACCTTAAGCGGGAATTCCCATCTGACAAAACATCAGATTAAACCAGATCATACAGAACCAAATGAGCTGGGTCGTTCACCGATAGAATAGAATTAACACAAAAACCGCTCAAAAATGAAACAGCTTATTGTACATGAAAACGAAAAGTGACACATGAGTCAGAACTATTGATGCATATTACCAAGAGTACATAATAGAAAGAGTATGACACTGGCCACGTTTGTGGCCTGTAGCCGCGGACATGCTGCGACCATTATCTCCCGAAAAAGGCCACAACTGTGGGGGGGGTCCCCCCCCTCAACCGTGGGGGGGACCCCCCCCCCCACAAACGAAGGTATACCCTCAACTGAGGGGGGGACCCCCCCCACAAACCAGACCATAGGTCTCAAACGTGGGGGGGGGTCCCCCCCCCACGTTTGAGGGTATACCCTCATTTGTGGGGGGGTCCCCCCCACGGTTGAGGGGGGGGACCCCCCCACAGTTGTGGCCTTTTTCGGTAGATAATGGTCGCAGCATGTCCGCGGCGGCCAAGCTGGGGTGCAGAAGAGTGGCATAATCTTCTTATTATGCACTCTTGATATTACGCTTTAAATAAAAAGCTGTGTAACCTCTAACGAATGGTGCATTTGAGCAAACACGGACCGTGGAAAAATCGTCCACTGGAACTGAAAATTTGTTTTCCAGTTCGCGCACAAATTGGATTGATCGCAAAGAGCTAAAATGAAAACACCAACTTATGTGGTCTTCAGAACGTAAATGCTTACGATGATTACAATATTGTGAAAACCTATAGTCCGTTCAGGAGGCAAAATTACAAAATAGTCACTGTCATATTATACTGATCTTATACAATAATTATAGTGTTAATTTTTCGCTAATAACACTGTTACAGGACAGCTGCAACAATAGCAAGACGCCTTGAGATGTAGATTTTATAGTCAGAACTAATTATAACGGCAAAAATTTATTTCAATCAAAGTATCACTAAAACAATACTTTGGAATTTGTAAAACAACTTTTCTAAGAAAGGTTCTAAATCAGTTTATTGCAAAATATTTGTTCAAGTCATGACGACTGAACTGTAAGTTGACTATTGAAATCATGAAATTTCTTATAACAGCAATTTTCATGACATGCATGACACAGATTTCTCATAACAACAGCAATACCTGTAACTATCTAAAGTATTTCGCTGAACGGGACTAAGCTCGGACATTAGGACCAATTGAATATTGCCATTTTCAAAATTCCAGTTCAACACGCAATGCCAACCGTAGTAATCATAGTGCAACTGACATGACGGAGTGATAGCAGAGCTAAAATGTATAAAAAAATAGCAAGCAAAGTATGACTTTATATTTTATCAGCAAATTAGTGTCAAAATTTTTAATTTTATGTTAATTACAAACAGGGTTTTTTTTAGTCAAAAATGGCGTCATTTGCAGAAATGAAACTTAAAAATGACGTTCAGAAAATACAAATGACGAAGCTTTGACGAAAGGTTTTGAGCAAATATTGACGCTGATTTGACCAAATTCGGCCTAAAAATTGAAAAAATCTCCAATTTTTTTCTGGGGGCTGCCGCCCCCAGACCCCTGCAACTTAGTGGCTTGCTCCTCGTCTTCGTTATTAACTTTCATCAAAGCCTCTGCGTGTGTACACGAGTACATTTATATACCTATCTAGTGCACTATCTGATGTGACGTTCTGCTTCTGACGGGATTTGCATTTATATAATTAATTTCTCGGCTCGAAAAAATTTCTGATACGTCTTCATTTGACCAAGTTTGGCCTAAAAAGTGAAAAATTCTCCATTTTTGTTTTTGAGGGTTGTCGCTTTTAGACCCCTGCATTATTGTGGCTTAATGTTTTGGGTATTATGAGCTCAAAAATGTTAGCTCTGATGTTTTCGGTCGGCCAAAAATAGTATGATGTTCGCACAATATGCTTTGTTATCGGCAAATTATTGAGTTGAATTCTGCGGTTTTTGCTGGGTCAAAACGTTAGCATTGGCGAAAATTTTTGAGTCTGCTAAAACTTGTTTGGTCGTTTTAGCCAATTTGCTAAATGGTATTCGGTAGATAAAAGATAAATACCGATAAGAAGTTTTTTTATAACTCCAATTCACCAAATTATGTCCAAAATTAAAAAAATTTCCTATGCTACCTTTCCTACCTTTCCCTTTATTGTTACAAAAAATCTAAAGGTCATGCCCTCTCCGAATTCATTCTACTTTATTTGACCGAAATCTTCAGCACATAGACGTACAACGGGGTCTGGGGGACAAGCTCCCCCTAGACTTGGGATTCCGGGACAAGCAAACCCTCCTCATAGTTAAAAAAGATTGCCAGAAAACTCAAAATTTGCCCCTGATTGCTTTAAAAATGATCAAAAAGCTAAAAATGTATATACAAATTTTGAAAAAATTCCCATTTTTAGGCCGTTATGAGTTCAAGTCCCCAATATGTCGGACAAGACCCCCTAAAATTTGAAAAATCCGGGACAAGCCCCCACCATCCCATCGGTTTTCTTAATTTTGACCCCCCTGTCCAAATAATCGCAATAATTTACATGTTTTCTTGGCCCAAAAACACAGATTCGAACAAATTTTGGCTGGCCCAAAAACACAGATTCGAACAAATTTTGGCCAAAATTAGATAAAAAACCGCTTAAATTTCATAAAAATGTAAGATAATGTAACTAGCAATATTGCTGCAGCGCAACGGTACTGTAAAGCCATAATTTAATTTTGACGAACGAAAAATAAAAATGACGACAGGAATTTAAAAATGACGCCGGAATGATGAAATCCGATTTTGAAAAAAAAACCCTGATTACAAAAGCTTACAAAGTATTCGAGCACTAGGTGGTGCAGCAAGCCACATCTTCCTTCTATTAAAATCACATTAGGTTACGAGTGTGGGAGTCAAAATACGGGTATTAATTTTGTTGTGCAATGGCAATTACTTAGTAAACTACTTGAAAAAGAGAATCAGAAACAGTATGGACAATTGTCCAGCTGCTTGAAAAAATAACACAGTAAAAAAGTCATCAAACGAACTTTTCACAGTCGATTACCGCTGAGATCAAAACGAGAGCTTCTGGTAGTTCAGGTGATACCTAAAACAACTGTGTTATGTATTAATCGCTGTTTAGGCTTTTAGTTTGGTTGAACTCAGCAATCTTTTCAGCAAATGTTGTCCGTTTAAAGGCTCTCTTTTCAAAGGTGTGTTTTTACTGTGCTGTGTGCTGTGCTACGTTTAGACTGTGCTGTGTTAAAAATACTGCGTTACTTTTTGATGAAAATATTAAATAAACCAATTACCATGAGATTACTCGAAAGTCTTAATTTGTAACAACTATCTATAACGCTTTTCCTCCCTTGGCTTGAGGGAATGTCAGACACAGTAAAAGTGCTTAAGTCCTTGACCTGACAACAGTGGTAGGTGTTGAAGATAGCGAAGTCGTCGGAAGTCATTTCAGTTAGATTTATCCAAACATAATCTAACACCAGGAATTTTCATAAACATACTTCCAGGAGTTTTATGTCATAATCATTTATGCCCTTATAGCACGGCTGTGAATCCTTTTGTCCGTGAGTTTCATGGAAATAATCATTCAGCCAGACTTCCACATTCAACGAACTGGTGGTGACCTCGAAATGAACCAACTGCGCACAACCCTGCGGCGTACCAGTCTAAAATATACTTTGCTGCTATCATGGCGCAAAAGTTGCTGGACCCTGAGAAAAAACGAAACATGCGACAATAGGAACAGAAGTAATTCCAACCATCAAGAGTACAGCGACCATCTCAGGGTTCGGCAACTAGTCAGACTTTAGTACCGACTAGCGAGTATTTCCGACTACAGTGACGTTCCTCATGCCGGCAGCCACAAATGACGTTTTTTGCTGAGCGCTAGCTTCCTTTCAGCACAGCAAGCAACATCATATTAACCTTTGCTTATCCAATCAAAACTCTAGGTACACAACACTACACATTTTACTCATCGCTAGCAAAATGCAGTTGTATTCCGACTTGCCTCGTCTATCTCATCACGTCCACACGGCCACAACGGATGGTTGCCGACTGACAAATTCATTTCACTGATTTCGCCCAATTCATCGAATACATCTACATGAGTAAAACAGTAAAAGAAAAGTTATGCTGCAAGTCTAAATTTCAAGGAATCAAGCGTACCGATTGGATCAATTTTGAACAAAAAATTTTAATGAAACATTTTATACGGTCACTGCGGCATCGTTTTTTTCGGCACTTTTTTCACTAATATTCATATTCAGATTCTGCACTTTCCAAGCACTAATAGCAATATTAAAGTGTTAGCATGCGAATATTGGCCATATAGATTCTGATTAAGTTCGGCAGACACATTATTAGCGTTCCCGTTGTTCATGAAAACGCAAGGAATCAAGGTGTAAATTCACGACAACCATAAGAACTATGCTATATTTACAAACGGCTTAACGGGCAATATGACCGTATAAACACTAAACAGACATCACGATTCAAGAATATCATAAAGACTCATTCTATACTACATATATGCCATACTCAGCTATACAGTGAGACACTATTATGTACTCTTGCGGGAAACTTATAGGGCCAAAAGCTATTATACCACCAAAAAATCGACAATACATACTATGACGCAGGCCAGCCGGACCGTTGATGCAGTAAAGCTTGCGACACTTTCCAAAAATTTCGTCCTGTCGTGTGTTGTGAACAGGTTTATCTGGCACGGCACCGGTAATCTGGCTAAATTGGATGGCAAAGAAAATAGTGTCAGTAGTTAGCACAACGTAGTTAGGATTGGCCAATGAGGTTTGGGGGGAGAATCGGGGATTCGGTGATTGGGCTAAGAAGGTGAGTTGCAAATGCGCAATATCATTCTTGCAGAACGGCTGAGCGGCTGAAATACAAAGATTTGAAAGGTCAAACCGACAACAAACAATATCGTTACTTCAGAAACTAGTCATAAAAATAAACAGGCAAAATAATTTTCATCTGATTTGTCAAATGTGTACATTCAATAATAGGTGAGTTTAAGAAAATTCAGATATCCGGCAGGGGCCGTATTCTCAAAATTACCCTTGGTAAAGTCAGGCTAACTTACCCACAGGTAAGGTTACTTGCTTCTGTGGCTCAAGATAAAGCTAAAATTGGTAATGTCGGTAAAAGGGTAATGTCGACACTAATGCGAAGCTATTGGAACTTCTATGTTTTACTAACAAATAAACTACACTTGAGATTAGGCAGGAGGCGACTAAACCAACTTTTGTTTTTAAAAATCACTTTTTTATTAATTTCTTTGATACTCCCAAAGCAAATTACTGTCTAGCAGCTCCACTGATGAGTCGCCTGCAACAGTAATGGTCTGGAAGATCCTGCAATGCACTACTAACTTCTAGTATTAGTATATGTGGCACATATTAACACTAACCCCATAGGATTAGTAAAGTAATTTGTGCGTTTTTCGGGCACAATGAAGCTGAACATGAGTTGGGTTCTGTTTTATTCATCGGCCTGATGAATGCTTCTCCTGAGTCTAATGAAAATTTCAAAAGTCCCAAATCAGCAACACGGGTATGTTTGTAAGAAATGAATCCTAATCGATATTTGCATTATAACGGTTACATGCAGGATATATCCACCTTCTCTATTAATTAAGGTTAAAAATTTGCAGAATATTTAAATTAAAGTTGAATTAAAAGCTGAATTATCTGCAAAACAAATTAAAGCTAAAGATAATAGTTGGCTTGGCCCCTATATTAGTTTCCACTTCAATATTTCTTCATAAACATGCAACAGCTGTACACAACAGAATATTACGATAACCTAAACGTCTATGAAGAAATCTAAATACGGCCAAGAAGTTACCGTAAGAGCTTGACACATTCTGCTCCGGTAAATTTCGGCAATTCAATAAAATTGAAATGAATCCCACAGCAGAGCGACCAAACTCGACATAATCTGAGCTGTAAATTACAAAAATTATATACTTTCAGCCTTTTTTAATTAATCTTCACATTCATATTGATTACGATTCATATTTCCAATATCTGACAGTGAACAAATAATGGCAAAAACAAGACATCATAAAATGTAGCCGCTGACGCAATTCTTTTTTTCACACTCTCGTCGACAAAACGAGTATACGGCTGCATGATTTTTTGATACAAAATACCACCCAAATACAATCAATACCAACAAAATCACTACTGTTTTTCGCCACTGCTCCAAAAAGGCTCAGTTTTTTTAACTACTTAAAAGTTGACCGCCGAAAAAACAAGAATTGGACTCACTTAGTCACAAAAATGACTGTCCTTCCCTCAGCTTTCGGATGTTCAGCTATTTCCAGTAGTAATTCCTCCGTGCCAAAACTACGCTCCACAACCGCTTCTGGTCCGATAAATTCTACTCTCTCTGCCTATAAGAAGCGAATGACACTAAAAAACATCCAGAATGCCCCCAAAATATATTTGATTAATTTTAGACAAAAAAGAAATACGCAAATAGCTTGACTCGTGTGAAACTCTTAATCCATATTTTACAACCCATCCCTGAAATAATGTCACCGCTGGTTAAAATATATAACCAATACCATTCCGATCCGAGAAACTCTTCTTTCCTTCAACGTCCGCTCAAACCTTCAACCTAGAGTTGCAATTATTGTGTCTATAAACGAACTTGACTGAATTTCTGCTCCGAACAATGTGGATAAAGCAACAGAAAGAACAAGGAAAGATTCAAACTATTTGACCGAACCACTTATAAGGTATAAAATGTAGATGTAGTTCCGTAGCTTTGACGGCTAAACAAGTGTGAACTAAAGTCTGACAAACAATAGTTGCGCCACTTCTTATTTTGGTGGCATGACTTCTGCGACTACTTTCTGTACTCTTGATAGTCAAAATCTACTTTCGTAACGAAATCACTGTTTCATTGTCTCAAGTGGTGCAACCATTTCTTGTCAAAATTAACTCTTGCGGCAAAAAAGGAAGATACAACGCTTGAACCCACCAGCCTTGCGGGACGTCCGTCCGGGGTCATGGTCCATTTGCAAATGGTATAGACGGCGGCCTGATCAAAGAGCGGCGTGGCAAAGGCACAGTCGTGCTCGTCGTCCTCGGAGCCGGGATCAAACTGACGACTGTAGCAGATCAAATGATTGCCGTCAACTGAAGGGCCGAGAAAAATTTGGCTAAAAATAGTATGTAAAAACATACAAACATACAAAACATAACAAACAAACATACATACATACAAACATACATACAAAAACAAAACATACATTATTACATTAGTAAATTATCAACTTCGTGTTTATAGCGGTATGGTGAAACTAAAAAAATTTCGCCATTGAATCGCAGGCAAGCAGTTTGGTGTCAATTTGTTAACTTAATCAATTATCGATAATCTATCACAGATAAAAACTAGGTAAATACTAAATCCTACTTTGTAAAACACAGAACTGGTACACATCTACGTTTGCGAGTATTTACGTATTTATGTTAAATGTTTATTGCTCGTATCAGCATATAATCCTAGACAGGAACATTTTATGGTAACATGATAAAAGAAACGCACATACATACATGCCAGAGAGAACATTTACGTATTTACACAAAGGCTCGCTGAAAAAGTTAAAAAATGCGCAATGGCGCACTATTGTGAAAAATTTGGTTCACAGTGTTGGATAAAGACGTGGACGTCTATTTTCATTAATAAGCAAGTAGCTAAAAATTCAGGAATGTAAACTTACCCTCTAGTAACAGCGTCCTTCAAGACAGACCCAAGAGTGTACGATCGCGGTAAAATCTGAACAGTAGAGCGTTTCAGCGAATACTAAAAAAACACCTGCTTTAAAAATAAAAAACAATAAGACTAACTAATCTGATCGGTCCATTGACATAATATTCAAAACTGCATTTTGATTGAGTAAATTGTTTAGTATTTCCTGTGATCTTATGCTCGACTTGTTTTAAGTATTAGACAGCTTTTAAATCATACGTTGCTTAAAAAACCTTAACCTTCTTAACCTACTATTTAAAATGATTTTTAACGAGTCGAAGGAACATACCAATGTCTTATATTTAAAATACTATAACAGATAATCATCACATAAGTACATCTTCATCTGATTGATACAAAAACACTTTCTAAAAAATGAGTACTAACATAAGTTAATGATGTACACACACCGTATGTAGTTAGGATGCCCTAGTTTTGGAGCCTGGTATAGTGTCTAAACAAGGAAGAGGTGAATCTGTGCACCATCCAGTGCTCGACCACCTTATGGGAAAACAAAAAATAAAAAATCAGTTAATGATAGTAAATATACACACCTCGCGACGTCTAAGTTGACAAACAACATTCCTGCCGTGTTGCATCAACCTAAAACAAAACAAGTATATCTTGCTCGAGAACACTCGTTAAAGTTGGATTTATTCTAATAGCTAATAAATATTGCTGTGCGTACAGCTCTGATATTCGAAAAAAGATAAACCATGGCATACTCCGCTAGTCGAAACTGAACTACTTGTTGTTTACTTAAGCAAGTATACAGCCAAGTAACTTTTGAGTAGTGATGTGGATCGGATAGCCGGATCGGATCGGATCGACGATCCGGGGATCGGATCGGATCGCTGAATTTCCCGGATCGGATAGGCTTCAAAATTTCGGATCGGCGATCCGGATCGGTAGTATAAAATTTGAGTCTTGACCACAAAATTTCGTAATTTGACAAAAATTTGACAATTTCAAAAACTTTTTGAGCGATCAATCAAACGCACAAGTATAACTACTACTCGAATTATCAAAATATTGGCTTTATAATAGCGGAAGCGTACATTTATGCATATATCAGTGGAGGAAATGTATCTAATGATTGAAGTTGCGTGAAGACACATACTAAATCTTGCAACATTGTTTTCGTTAACACAAGAGTTGGGCATCGTTTGCTGCAGGCAGAATCGACGCGGATCAAAATTTTCGACCCGCGACCCAATCAAACTCGCTGTTTGACACTTGTGGATAACACACGATACAACTCGCGCCGTCAAAATCGACCCACGACCAACTTGACCCACCATTTTAAGATACCGTACCTGATGATCGATCGTTTTTAGCTGATCCGCCTGCACAAGTGTACAGCTGTACATTGTTCACATTGCTACCTACTTTAACCGCATGGTACCCAAATTTATGTACCCAGATTGGATTGAAATATTGAATACGTGAAAAAGTTTTCCGAATTCGCCGGTTTGACAAATGTAGCGATCCGCGCAGCCTAAAGTGGGTACCCAAGGGTTGACCTACGGCTCAAATTTTCCGGTCCAACCCAACCCAACCCGTTGTTATCCACGACCTGAGGTAGTGGCCCAAAATTTTCAAGACAGTTCCATTTTCAATTAATCAAAATTTTTGGTCGTGGGATTGTCTAATTAGCTCCCATTGCAAAAATGTCATCTTATCATCTATATACAAACTCATTAAAGTTTTATAGCAATATATATACTCATTATACATAAAAAGTTATACTAACATACGTTATAACATACTAAGTTATATTGTTACTTAACAATATTTCTACGAAAAATGAATTTTTTTAGCTTTCATCGAGGTTACGCAATTTTGAATCGGATCGGATCGGCGGATCGGATCGGATCAAATCGGCCGATCCGGGCCTGGATCGGATCGGATCGGAACGGATCGCCAATCAAGCATCCGGATAGGATCGGCATCAAAATTTCGGACCGATCCGATCCGATCCACATCACTACTTTTGAGATATGAACTTTTGTCAATTTCTTGAAAGTTCTCTATTATGTAACTTTGTTAAAGCTATGCAAATCCTTCCCCAAAGGTATTTGCAAACAGAAATCAGCCAATTAGCGGTCAGCGAGCAGACTCTACATAACACACTTCCGTACCGTACGCCATAATCGTGGTGCGTTGACAGAGTGACATAAAGTTAAGCTTATAACTCAAGATTGACTTTCGGTTGCTTGTAAGAACACCACAGAAAAGTTTGCACATGCCCTTGGTGATATTCTAAAAAAGTGTCAGTGAATTTGATTGACAAATTTATTTATGATATAATTAAGAAGATACAACAAGTTTAATTTCAGAAGTTTCTCACCTGCTGACCCTTTTATCAGACTATCATCATAAGTAAATGGCATTCGAAAATATTTTCTGCGATGTTTTGACCCTAGCTATTCGTTGTTATTATCTTCGTATCAATTTCTTAATACTTATCAACGCATCAGCGATCAAGATCCAAAGTCTATCTATTACGCAGAGAATCTACCCTCCGATTGGCCGTATTTTGCGTACAACTTAATAGAGTGGGCTCTATTGGCGAAGAGTCTCACTCCTCTTCTATAAAAACAAATCTCTAAACTCTGAAGATTAATCAGTAGTTGGTGAGACGATACGTCCCTCCGTCACTGACCAAGTTATATCCACAGTTGCTTTAAATACAGTGTACACTTGAATAAGTAAGTGCACGTTAATCTTTTGTCAGCGCCCTCAGTCTGAATAGAAAAATCCATTAGAATAGAAAAATAAATTTGACTAAGTGATAAGAAAACAAATCACGTACACAAATACTAACTGTCAAGCATTCAATAAACACATAAAACCTTGAAATATTTACTTAACAAAATAACAATAACAAAAACAAATTCAACAATTTTATTACAAACATCATCACTATCATAACAGAACAAGCTGACAAACACAAGTAATGATATAATCTCAAATAAGTTTTTAATAGCTAGGTTGAATTTTTGAAACGACTAACCTTTTATGTTAAAACACAGAATAATACCAAAGTAGTTGGCCAAAAGTTTGCTGAAAGTTGCGCAATCAGATTTTACTTAAGAACAAATAGTTTTTTGTATAATGCCCTGAGACCTAAATAAAGAATGCTATCGTTAATGCACTGTTGTATCCATAATCTCTGAGCCTTCTTCACTTTCTAAATCACTTTCTACTTTCACTAGACTCAGTCTATGTTGCTGATATTGGCAGGAGATGTAGTCCAGAGCGTTTTTGTTGAAGTCACAGCTAAACATAACGCAATATTAGTTATATTTAACTATTCTAATGTACAAAATTCGAGGGTCTGTTTGTACCATTTTGGTTAATTTACTCGATTTGATTAGATAACAACTGCGCAGTTTATCCTTGGTGCCCATCAAGGAAGATTGCCATTGTGTTATGCAATATGATGTTTGTCATACATAATTACACATAACTGGTTCTCTAAATAAATACTCATAAGTTCGTATGTTGCACTAAACGATAAACTTGTCTCATAGTAAAATAGGTGTGGGTTATAGCACCATGTAGAGTAATTTATACGCAATGGTCGTGAAGTGCCAAGTACATTATGATTATAGTCAGGGGGGGGGGGGAAGAAAAACACGCATAGGGAACTAAGCTCATAACCTTAGATACATTTGACGTTGAGCAATGATACATATATCAGCTTGTAGCTTGTGGTAAAAGCTATCGATTGGTGCAGTAAAATCGAATATACCCCATACCCAGATCGAGCCAAACCGGTTTCCAACCGTGTTTTTTTACCCCACATGTGGGCAAAAAAACACGGTCGCGGATAAAAAAACACGGATCATTTTTTGCGAGCGGATAGCTTTTCTATTATTTTTTCTGTCCAAATGTATTTATTTGTAACTTTGAAGCATTTTTAAACAGTTCTAAACCTTCAGAATCCCAACGAGCATCAAGTTATATCCGACCTGATTCTAATGAGTCCAAACGGTTTAATCCCGTATTTTAGCATTGTAAGTGGGCCTAATGACAAAAAAGTGGCAAAAAAATCATCCTACAGTACTAAAAGCTATTTCTGACACAAAAGGAATGTGTTTTATGTGTCTTCAAAAATTGACCTGAAATACGTGTTAAACATAGGGATTCGGGACCAGGGGCCATATCTACTCAATGCAACCAGTCCAAGGGCTGATTTTTTATGTGGAATTATGAGGACACGAAAGTACTTCAAACACTAAGTTATGGCCCGCTTCCCCTCTCATCAGTACAAATATCACCAATTTGAAGTGTGTTTTTTACCCGTTTTGGGGGGACAATAAGGGGGTAAAAAAAAACACACCCAAAATACATGGTTATTAGAAGGGTGGCGGAAAGCAAGGTATGCCAAAACAAAGAGCACATGAAATAATGCTACTATGCACAAAATGAAGCGTCAGTGCCAAAATAGCATCCGGTGACAACCTTAGCAACTTTTTAAAATGCTTAAGTTTTTGACCATTTTTTGGGTCTCAACTTTGAGCTTGTGTGGGTGCCATACATTCTGGGCTTCAGTAATGACTAATACTATTGAATTACAGCCCATAATGTATATTTTCTATTGCACTACTTTACAGCCCTGTAACCGCTGTTTTCGCTGAGTATTGGGCCGTGTTTTATCCCGTCTTTTACCCCGTGTGTCCCCCCCCCCTGACTATAACTAGTGCGCACAGCGTTCACAAGTTCATACACCTGGCTTCACGTGCCAGTGTGGATAGTTGCTGAGTGCACACTACATTGTCTTGACATATAGTGCAATAAGCCAAGCCACCTCTGCAACAGTGCAATAACTGTGAATGCAAGCTGTGAATATAGCAGCGTGCACTTAGTCTCTGACGTCAGTTATTGAACTGCTTTTTCCAGACAGGTATGATAAAAAACTGTGTTCCAATACTTACATCGGACTCAAATGCTGCTTCCGAATAGCCAATGATTGGTGCAGACTGCTCAATGCTGTCACTAGCTGTCGCCTTGATTTCAGGTTCTGAGCATGACTCTGCAGCAAACTGTTGATCCAGATCAAGCTGAGCTGAATATGGCGTGAGCTGAGCAAGAGCTTGGGCAGCCAAAGGAGCAGTCGTTCGACCAGAGCGATTGGCTGCAGGGAGCGCACAAGGAGTGGCACTGAAATTACGTTATCAATAAAACATGACCCCTCTGACATTCATTTATCAACACTAAATTTGGACTGGCTCACCATTAGTTCGTATTAATCCAGTGCGAGCTATAAATAACCTGCACGGTAGGACATCACAACTCCAGTGCAATTCACTTGAAAAAAGGAAATTTGAACACTAGACTAGTTTTGGTGAATAATCATATTATATTATTGTACAATTATAGTTATGATTATTCATCAAACCCATGCGACTGCTCCAACTGAAAGGTTTGTTGGGTCACGTTACTTATACACAAGTTTTTATCGTGTCGGTCACAGCTACGGTATACATATTTCTATATTTTTTCAATCAACTTGTAAACATAAACAGCTCACACAAAATTTACACAATCTTCACCAACAACCTATCTAACCGAAATAATTAATCCATCAAAGGCCCAACCTTCATTTGACGGTATCCGCTCGATAGTTTCCTGCAGAATGGTTGCTTCATTTAGTTTCAGTGCGATGGTCAGGGCCAGTCCCCATTCGCGTGCGTCCAGAGCACAGCGGCATGACAACGGGCTGGTGGTGGGATCGAGGCCGATCGGACTAAACACGCGCATATCGTCCATGGAGTAAATCAACAGGCCTTCCGTGGAGCACACAGCGAAGGCACGACCTGGAACACACATATCAGCCTTGCATGTAAGAGGTGGAATGGGGATACTCCCCTCATACCAAAAATCGAGTCAGGGCATCCGGGGAATGGGGGTGGGACGTGGGAATTGAAAATTTCGGCAAAAGTATGTACACATGGCTTTGCTTTCAAAAATTCCGTCATTTTTTCGAAAGTTTGGCAAAATCTAGAGTATTTGGTCGATCAGAGGGGCAGGGTCCCCTTAAATTTAGCAATGTTCCATGTAAGCTATTAGCACAAAGCTATAATCATTTGATAGCATTGCAGCAATGTGCAAAGCATTAAATGTGAGTATAAAATAACAGAAAAATTTACGAGCCTGCCATTTCGCAGGAAATAAATTACACTAACCGTATTATTATCTTGGCCTAGCTTACATATTTCTCCACACACATTAGAATATAAGACATGCAACCTGTAGGAGAAAAGTCCACAGCCGTAACGGTGATTTCAGGCTTGAATGAGCGTTGGCCAGGGTCGCCCCTTCGGACACCGGGCAAAGCCAGCTTCGCACTCCCGGGCTCGGTTTCGCTGTCGGAATCATCAATGGCGCCCAGATAGCCATAAGCAGACATTTTTCTTCGATCTATATCGTCCTAAAAGTATATATAAAAACTATATAGATAATAATTTGTGAAAAATAATTGGATTTATATATATATAAAGCATGGTAACTGGACACTGCAGCACAGACAGCAAAAAATTAACACAAATTTTTCAATTTCAAGATAAACAGGACTTAACTCGTGACTAAATCATTTTGGACCAGGGTCCAGAAATTTTTGGTCAGACACTGGTTATGGTAAAGGTAATCCGCGGATAGATAAGTATCCTTTGGCGTGTTCGCCCTCGGGTGCGGTGCTCATCTCCGTTACAAAGCCCTGGAGCGTCAGGGGTGCTACTTCAAGAGTGACTACATCCGTGGAGGGGGGACCAGCCCTTCAAGGCATAATGCCCTAGACGGACCCCTGTTACCTTCCCACATAATTGTGGTACCCATTTACCTACCCGACTAGGATGGACTGCTGGGTTGGCAGGAGCAATGATGCACAAGTCTCTTGCTCAAGGAGATCACGAATAACCGAGTAGCTGGGAATCGATCCTCCAACCTTCAGGTAAGAAATCGAACGCCGTAACCACTCGGCCACATTAGCCACTAGTTATGGTCCCACATGTTAAACATCCAGTGGATAAAGGGTGGATAAAGCGCTAGTCTACAAACTTAAAATTGGATGGTTCGAATTTGCCTCCTACGTCATTCATTGCTGAGCTCTCTTTCCTCTCCAAACCTTCGCGTTTTTGTCGAAAATAAAAAGCTAAAAAACTAAAAAGCATACACTGTGCCAAAATTACGTACACTGACAGCGTCCAACGAGAGATTCAGTGTAATGGGATAGGTTCTCAGCAAGAGACTGTCCCTGGCACTGTACAAACAAATGTTACGACTTTGACCACCAGCTAGCAAAAACTGGCCGTCGCCGGAGCAGGATACACACGTGAAGGACCTGAAACAGAAACAAACACAATGTAAGAACAAAAAACGCAACTAAAAACCCACTGCATAAAGGAACTAAAAATTCAATAAAAATCATCAACTTCTTTTACGGCCTTTTCACAAAGTAATATTTAAACTGGATTAGAGTACCCTTAATCGGTAGATTATGCTTTGTTTACTATTCAATTCTCTATCGAACGGCGGTGTGATGTCTTAACTAGATTAACCTCTGAACTCAACATAAGATTAACTTGAATTCATAAAATTTTGCAAGTAAATGCAGATCATACGGTTTAAGCTTTCTACAAAGTTTCATAGAATTTCGCTTCGTCAATCTTATGTTGAGTCACTGAAATTAAGCTAGTTAATCTAATACCAGTAATATTTACCAATAGGCCGTCAGCAGTTGTTCAACTCGCAGAGCAAAACGGACATATTTTCGAGCTAACTGAGCTCAACTTTTGTATCCTGGGGCTTACTTAGCCAGGGCGGATTTCTGTGCCTTGATTTCATCCCCCTCGGCTCGCCCTGGATCCAAGTCGTGTTTGGCTTCAATCTGAGCCAGCTGACTTCCCTCTCTCCAGTCAAATGTGGTCAGATTGCAGTCAAGCGTGCACACGATCACACCAGAGCCGTCTGGAGTAAACTGCACACTCATGCCTGAAAAGAAATACATAATATACATTGCACACAATGTAGCTGGGATGGAGATGGTCCTGACCTTCACCCAAACTTTTGGTAGGCAAGGTCCCAGCCAGAGGGGAACGGTGCAAAAAATTTCCATGCTTTTACATGCAGAAAATCTTGACTGTGTCAAAGGTACACACATGAAAAATTTAGGCAAAATTTGTGGGGGGGGGCTATGCCATTCATGTAGCAGGTAGTTTAGAGTATTTTGACCTCAGGCGGATAGGTCTATTATACAGCGATGGCATAGTAAGGCAGTTTTTTCTTATCAACCCAATCATGAGCGAGGAAATTCCACTGATAAACCCAACACTCTTACTTTTTACCTTCAGCAGATAGCCCGATGGTCTCGGTAGATTTAGTGCTCTCGAAAACATCCCACATTCGCAAGGTCTTGTCCCAAGACGCCGAAGCCAATGTCCCACTAATGGGACTGAATGCTAGCGAACTGACAGGAGCTTCGTGACCCGCTAGTACCTGAAACAATATCAATGTTGATCAGGTCAAGATTCAGTTTTTGCTGCTTACACAGAATACGAAACTGGCTCCTTCTATTACTTTTTTTACAGAATAGCTATTATAAAAATAAATTATTACTACTAGATTATCACTAAATGACGACTGCACATCTATTAAAAACTTCAATGTTAGAATCTATTATTCTCAAATTTCATTTTTTCAGTTTCAAAATATCCTCTCAGCCCCAGCTAGTCATAAAAATATCCATATCCATTCAATCATTTTTGTCTGCCCCAGGTACGATGCTCACTTCTCAGTCTGAGTTTTAGACTACCGCAACTTCCTCTAGGCAGCCCCTAGGCCTAAAGGAATACTCTCGTACACAAAACAAAGGTGCCTTTCCAGTTCCCAGATAATTTTTTTGTTACTACTTTAGCCAAAATATACGAGACAACAAAATTAAACTAACATCCAACAGTCTGCCAGTTTGCATTGACCAAAGGTATATTTCGAAATTGTCCTGGGCAGCGGCACAGACAACGTCCCCAGAGTGTTCCACGGCCAGACAGGAGAACTGGGTCTGATGGGGAGACGTGAAGGTGCGAAAATTGCGATAGCTGAAAAAGAAATACAGTTATTACAAAAACACCTACAAAAATTATGTTAACGCTAGTATTATTGTTGTTCCTTAGAAAGCGAAACTAATGACAGAGTAAAGTAATTCCATTCACTTGAAAACTAATCGTATAAAATATACTGGTATTACATCAACTATAACACAAACACTAGTTTGAGCTATTACCAACTGTTTCAATTTAACTGGAAATAAACTTGACGTTGACACTCTGAAGCTTCTCAACTCAATAAAAAAAACTCAATAAAAAAAACACAAAAAAAAAACCGCCAGACGCCACAACCACCAGCCCCCGCACCCCCCCCACCCTCTATTCTAGGTAGAGGACCCTCTATTCTAAGAAGAGGACCCTCTATTCTAGGTAGAGGACCCTCTATTTCTAGCAGAAAACCCTCTCAAGGCAGAGAACTTAGTGTTCGAAGCAGAAAATCATCCATTCTCGGTAAAGAACCCTGTAGTCTAAGCGGAAGACCCTCTATTCTAGGCGGAGAACCCTCTATTCTAGTCAGAGGACCCTCTATTCTAGTCAGAGGACTCTCCATTCTAGGCAGAGGACCGTCCATTATAGGCAAAAGATCGTCTATTTTCGGTAGAAAACCTGATATTTATGTTCAGGGACCCAAATTACCCACAAAAACCCCAAAATTTCAATTTCGAAAATTTGAACCCTTAGAAGGGGGGTACCCTGAGTGGGTCCTAGGGGGTCCAGGAAGGTCCTAGGCAAAAACGAACCTTGGAATCGTGTTCATGGGCGCAAATTACCCTTAAAAACATAAAAATCTCAATTTCGAAAATTTGACCCCTGAGGGCCCCCTAGGGAGGAGGGGTACCCTGAGCCGGCCGTATGGGGGTCCAGGGAGGTTCTAGGCAAAAATAAACCTTGGATTCGTGTTCAGGGGCCCAAATTACCCCTAAAAACACCAAAATCTCAATTTCGAAAATTTGACCCGTTAGGACCCCCTAGGAGGGGGGTACCCTGAAGGGATCATAGGGGTACCCAGGAAACTCCTAGACAAAAATTGACTCCAGATTCGTGTTCAGGGCTCCAAATTACCCCTAAAAACACCAAAATCTCAAATTCGAAAATTTGACCCCCGAGGACCCCCTAGGGGGGGGGGGGGTACCCTAAGGGGGTCATAGGGGGGTCCAGGGGGGTCCTGGGTAAAAAATAACCCCAGATTCGTGTTCAGGGGCCCAAATTACCCCTAAAAACACCAAAATCTCAAATTCGAAAATTTGACCCCCGAGGACCCCCTGGGGGGGTACCCTAAGGGGGTCATAGGGGGGTCCAGAGGGGTGCTAGGTAAAAAATAACCCCAGATTCGTGTTCAGGGGCCCAAATTACCCCTAAAAACACCAAAATCTCAATTTCGAAAATTTGACCCCCGAGGACCCCCTAGGGGGGGTACCCTAAGGGGGTCATAGGGGGGGTCCAGGGAGGACCTAGGTAAAAAATAACCCCAAATTCGTGTTCAGGGGCCAAAACTACCCCTAGAGACAGTTTTTTGTCCAAATCCTTGAAAAAAAAAATTTCAAGTTCACAAGGGTCCCCCCTTGTGTTCCATCGTTTTCGGGGGTCACGTGACCCGGCCCCCCGTGGGGTCAGGGGGTCACCAAGGTGGGGGGCACAACTACTCATAGGGGGGGTCCCCCCACCAAAGTTTGGGACCAATCCCCCCAGTAACTTCAGAGAAAAACGAGTAACAAACTTTTGCTAACAGGAAAAAAAACAACAAGTCGGTTGACATCAACGGGTTGCCGACAGTGGGTAAAGGACCCTCTATTCTAAGCAGAGGACCCTCTATTCTAGGCAGATGACCCTCTGTTTGTGTTCAGAAGCTCAAATTACTCCTAGAAACATCAAAATCTCAATTTCGAAAATTTGACCCCTTTGGCACCCTGGGGCATAGTACCCTAGGGAGGGGGGCTTGGCGGGGACCACGAGCGTTCTAGACAAATATGGACCCGGGATTCGGGTTCAGGGGGCCAAATTACCCCTAGGGACGTCAAAATCCCAATTTCGAAAATTTGACCCCTGGCGACCCCCTGGGCAGCGTGCCCTAGGGGGGTCATGGAAGAGTCCCGAGGGGTCCTAGACGAAAATGGACCTCGGATTCGTGTTCCGGGGCCCAAATTACCCCTAGGGACGTCAAAATCCCAATTTCGAAAATTTGACCCCTGGGGACCCCCTGGGCAGGGTGCCCTAGGGGGGTCATGGAAGGGTCCCGAGGGGTCGTAGACGAAAATGGACCTCGGATTCGTGTTCCGGGGCCCAAATTACCCCTAGGGACGTCAAAATCTCAATTTCGAAAATTTGACCCCTGGGGACCCCCTGGGCAGGGTGCCCTAGGGGGGTCATGGAAGGGTCCCGAGGGGTCGTAGACGAAAATGGACCTCGGATTCGTGTTCCGGGGCCCAAATTACCCCTAGGGACGTCAAAATCCCAATTTCGAAAATTTGACCCCTGGGGACCCCCTGGGCAGGGTGCCCTAGGGGGGTCATGGAAGGGTCCCGAGAGGTCGTAGACGAAAATGGACCTCGGATTCGTGTTCCGGGGCCCAAATTACCCCTAGGGACGTCAAAATCCCAATTTCGAAAATTTGACCCCTGGGGACCCCCTGGGCAGGGTGCCCTAGGGGGGTCATGGAAGGGTCCCGAGGGGTCGTAGACGAAAATGACCTCGGATTCGTGTTCCGGGGCCCAAATTACCCCTAGGGACGTCAAAATCTCAATTTCGAAAATTTGACCCCTGGGGACCCCCTGGGCAGGGTGCCCTAGGGGGGTCATGGAAGGGTCCCGAGGGGTCGTAGACGAAAATGGACCTCGGATTCGTGTTCCGGGGCCCAAATTACCCCTAGGGACGTCAAAATCCCAATTTCGAAAATTTGACCCCTGGGGACCCCCTGGGCAGGGTGCCCTAGGGGGGTCATGGAAGGGTCCCGAGGGGTCGTAGACGAAAATGGACCTCGGATTCGTGTTCCGGGGCCCAACTTACCCCTAGGGACGTCAAAATCCCAATTTCGAAAATTTGACCCCTGGGGACCCCCTGGGCAGGGTGCCCTAGGGGGGTCATGGAAGGGTCCCGAGAGGTCGTAGACGAAAATGGACCTCGGATTCGTGTTCCGGGGCCCAAATTACCCCTAGGGACGTCCAAATCCAAATTTCGAAAATTGGACATCTGAAACCCATCTTTTACACCCTTTTATACTAATGGCTGAAACATAACCCCAACAGGTTTCGTCCATTTTCCCTTCAAGGTCACGTGACGCGGGCCCCCGAGGGGCCACGAGTCCATAAAGTTGGGGGGTGCAAGTACTAATGGTAGAGATCCCTCCACCAAAGTTTGGGACCAATCCGACCAGGGGGGGCTGAGAAAAACCTGTTTCAAATTAGTGTCCGGAGAATAATAATAATAATTAATAGGATATAAACTATCCTAAGCAAAATGATAAATATAATAACAAGTCGGTTGACATCAACGGGTTGCCGACAGTGGGTAAAGGACCCTCTATTCTAAGCAGAGGACCCTCTATTCTAGGCAGATGATTCTCTGTTTGTGTTCTAGATCCCTCCACCAAAGTTTGGGACCAATCCGACCAGGGGGGGCTGAGAAAAACCTGTTTCAAATTAGTGTCCGGAGAATAATAATAATAATAATAACAAGTCGGGTGACATCAACGGGTTGCCGACAGTGGGTAGAGGACCCTCTATTCTAAGCAAAGGACCCTCTATTCTAGGTAGAGGTCCCTCTGTTTGTGTTCAGGAGCCCAAATTACCCCTAGGGACGTCAAAATCCCAATTTCGAAAATTTGACCCCTGGGGCCCCCCTGGGCATGGTGCCCTAGGGGGGTCATGGAAGGGTCCCGAGAGGTCCTAGACGAAAATGGACCTCGGATTCGTCTTCCGGGGCCCAAATTACCCCTAGGGACGTCCACATCCAAATTTCGAAAATTGGACATCTGAAACCCATCTTTTACACCCTTTTATACTAATGGCTGAAACATAACCCCAACAGGTTTCGTCCATTTTCCCTTCAAGGTCACGTGACGCGGGCCCCCGAGGGGCCACGAGTCCATAAAGTTGGGGGGTGCAAGTACTAATGGTAGAGATCCCTCCACCAAAGTTTGGGACCAATCCGACCAGGGGGGGCTGAGAAAAACCTGTTTCAAATTAGTGTCCGGAGAATAATAATAATAATTAATAGGATATAAACTATCCTAAGCAAAATGATAAATATAATAATCCAGATTTGAGTATACCAAACGAAAGCTTATGTTACCCTCATCATTACTATTATAGTACCTAAGCTAAACTCTTTTTATGGAAATAAATTTATTTTTTGGAAACAGTCCATAGTGTTCAATAATAAAAACAAAACATCTTACACCAGTTTTAACTTACCATTGTCGTAACCCCGGTGGTACGAAAATTTCGAAAATTTGACCCCTGGCGACCCCCTGGGCAGCGTGCCCTAGGGGGGTCATGGAAGAGTCCCGAGGGGTCCTAGACGAAAATGGACCTCGGATTCGTGTTCCGGGGCCCAAATTACCCCTAGGGACGTCAAAATCCCAATTTCGAAAATTTGACCCCTGGGGACCCCCTGGGCAGGGTGCCCTAGGGGGGTCATGGAAGGGTCCCGAGGGGTCGTAGACGAAAATGGACCTCGGATTCGTGTTCCGGGGCCCAAATTACCCCTAGGGACGTCAAAATCTCAATTTCGAAAATTTGACCCCTGGGGACCCCCTGGGCAGGGTGCCCTAGGGGGGTCATGGAAGGGTCCCGAGGGGTCGTAGACGAAAATGGACCTCGGATTCGTGTTCCGGGGCCCAAATTACCCCTAGGGACGTCAAAATCCCAATTTCGAAAATTTGACCCCTGGGGACCCCCTGGGCAGGGTGCCCTAGGGGGGTCATGGAAGGGTCCCGAGAGGTCGTAGACGAAAATGGACCTCGGATTCGTCTTCCGGGGCCCAAATTACCCCTAGGGACGTCCACATCCAAATTTCGAAAATTGGACATCTGAAACCCATCTTTTACACCCTTTTATACTAATGGCTGAAACATAACCCCAACAGGTTTCGTCCATTTTCCCTTCAAGGTCACGTGACGCGGGCCCCCGAGGGGCCACGAGTCCATAAAGTTGGGGGGTGCAAGTACTAATGGTAGAGATCCCTCCACCAAAGTTTGGGACCAATCCGACCAGGGGGGGCTGAGAAAAACCTGTTTCAAATTAGTGTCCGGAGAATAATAATAATAATTAATAGGATATAAACTATCCTAAGCAAAATGATAAATATAATAATCGAAAATTTGACCCCTGGGGACCCCCTGGGCAGGGTGCCCTAGGGGGGTCATGGAAGGGTCCCGAGGGGTCGTAGACGAAAATGGACCTCGGATTCGTGTTCCGGGGCCCAAATTACCCCTAGGGACGTCAAAATCCCAATTTCGAAAATTTGACCCCTGGGGACCCCCTGGGCAGGGTGCCCTAGGGGGGTCATGGAAGGGTCCCGAGAGGTCGTAGACGAAAATGGACCTCGGATTCGTGTTCCGGGGCCCAAATTACCCCTAGGGACGTCAAAATCCCAATTTCGAAAATTTGACCCCTGGGGACCCCCTGGGCAGGGTGCCCTAGGGGGGTCATGGAAGGGTCCCGAGGGGTCGTAGACGAAAATGACCTCGGATTCGTGTTCCGGGGCCCAAATTACCCCTAGGGACGTCAAAATCTCAATTTCGAAAATTTGACCCCTGGGGACCCCCTGGGCAGGGTGCCCTAGGGGGGTCATGGAAGGGTCCCGAGGGGTCGTAGACGAAAATGGACCTCGGATTCGTGTTCCGGGGCCCAAATTACCCCTAGGGACGTCAAAATCCCAATTTCGAAAATTTGACCCCTGGGGACCCCCTGGGCAGGGTGCCCTAGGGGGGTCATGGAAGGGTCCCGAGGGGTCGTAGACGAAAATGGACCTCGGATTCGTGTTCCGGGGCCCAACTTACCCCTAGGGACGTCAAAATCCCAATTTCGAAAATTTGACCCCTGGGGACCCCCTGGGCAGGGTGCCCTAGGGGGGTCATGGAAGGGTCCCGAGAGGTCGTAGACGAAAATGGACCTCGGATTCGTGTTCCGGGGCCCAAATTACCCCTAGGGACGTCCAAATCCAAATTTCGAAAATTGGACATCTGAAACCCATCTTTTACACCCTTTTATACTAATGGCTGAAACATAACCCCAACAGGTTTCGTCCATTTTCCCTTCAAGGTCACGTGACGCGGGCCCCCGAGGGGCCACGAGTCCATAAAGTTGGGGGGTGCAAGTACTAATGGTAGAGATCCCTCCACCAAAGTTTGGGACCAATCCGACCAGGGGGGGCTGAGAAAAACCTGTTTCAAATTAGTGTCCGGAGAATAATAATAATAATTAATAGGATATAAACTATCCTAAGCAAAATGATAAATATAATAATCCAGATTTGAGTATACCAAACGAAAGCTTATGTTACCCTCATCATTACTATTATAGTACCTAAGCTAAACTCTTTTTATGGAAATAAATTTATTTTTTGGAAACAGTCCATAGTGTTCAATAATAAAAACAAAACATCTTACACCAGTTTTAACTTACCATTGTCGTAACCCCGGTGGTGTAGTGGTTAGCATTGAGGCGTTTCACCCCTCTGGTCGCTGGTTCGAGCCCAGCCCGGGGTCGTTTTTTTCTAATTTTAAACTTAGGAATTTTTGAGCGAAATGTATTCTACGAAAGTAGTTTCATTTCATTTAGTAAACATTTAGATACAATCATACACTTACGTACATACCGTATAGTTTACGTAACATTTGTATAGCCAAAAAGCACTAACTTTGAAAATTTTTGCCCAAGATTTAAGCAAAAACCTTTAATTCAACTGAAGGAATTCCCTTTTCTTCCACATGACTGATTTTGGGGGAAGTCTCCCCCATCTCTGCTAAATATTATATACTTAATCAGAAACTTTCTATTATATCTTTTTAGTGATCCCTTGCTTGATCTGTTGCTTCAAGTACATGTAGATCCTTAGGATACTTGACGCACTAAACTTGTATTAATATTAATAATAATAATAATAACGGACATGACAGATACAAAAGGGTTGCTTTTTGTTGCTTCGCAACTAGTCGGCAACCCAATAATAATATTAATATTAATAATAACAAGTCGGGTGACATCAACGGGTTGCCGACAGTGGGTAGAGGACCCTCTATTCTAAGCAAAGGACCCTCTATTCTAGGTAGAGGTCCCTCTGTTTGTGTTCAGGAGCCCAAATTACCCCTAGGGACGTCAAAATCCCAATTTCGAAAATTTGACCCCTGGGGCCCCCCTGGGCATGGTGCCCTAGGGGGGTCATGGAAGGGTCCCGAGAGGTCCTAGACGAAAATGGACCTCGGATTCGTCTTCCGGGGCCCAAATTACCCCTAGGGACGTCCACATCCAAATTTCGAAAATTGGACATCTGAAACCCATCTTTTACACCCTTTTATACTAATGGCTGAAACATAACCCCAACAGGTTTCGTCCATTTTCCCTTCAAGGTCACGTGACGCGGGCCCCCGAGGGGCCACGAGTCCATAAAGTTGGGGGGTGCAAGTACTAATGGTAGAGATCCCTCCACCAAAGTTTGGGACCAATCCGACCAGGGGGGGCTGAGAAAAACCTGTTTCAAAAATAATTACAATATGATATGAACTATCCTAATAATTATGATAATGAGAATAATTCAACTTCTACAAGTCATATAAACATACTGAAAACGCCAAATTGTAGAGAATTCAATTCTGGACTGGATCTGTAACTTTCAAGGTTGTAACACCTACTATCCTTAAGTTATGACGCCAAAACGCCAAACATTTGACGTTTGGACAACAAAACATGAAGGCGATCTATTTTGACGTTTTTCGGCAAGTAAGACAAATATAACCCTAATGTTTTTGGTATCATCTGAAAGCTCTTTTTCTGCCCTAACTAACAATGAAAACTAGAACGTTTTACGCGGTACCAGAAAATAGTTATAGCCTAAAGTACGTCAAAATGACGCAATATTTAGTCAAAATATTTTGACATTTTTCAGCATATAAGTCAGCGGTGACCTATAGCTTTTTTGGTATCAAATGAAAGCTCTAGCTCTAAGGTATCCAACAGCGAAAACTAAATCTTTTTACGCTGTACTTGAAAAACATTATCGGCAAAACCATGGCGGTGGTCCAGTATTATTAATATTTCAAATTTATTTTGACGCTATTGGGAACCTGTCAGCCAGAATCTATAGTTCGGTTAGTGTCAATTGAAAGCACCTTTTCTAAGCTATCGAACTGCGGAAACTAGAAAATTTTTGGTGGAGCCTAAAAAAAGTTATTAGAAAAACCGTGGTGGCTGAAAAACATCATTATGTGGTCAAAGACGTTTTTCGGTATATAAGTCAGCGTTAACGTATAGCTTTTTTGGTATCAAATGAAAGCCCGTCTTCTGCCCTGTCTAACTTTGAAAACTAGAACCTTTTACGCGGTACCGGAAATAAGTTATGGTCAAAAGTTCTTTTTAGAAGCCAATTTTGTTCGAAAAAATTCCTCAGCGACTACTCACACCATAAACGTATTGAACAAAAGTTCGAAAAATTGAAATCGTTATAACTCGCTTCAACGTTGACGTAGAAACACAAAATTGACATCATTCAACTCAAAATTGAAGGGGCTTTCGAATGATACCTCACATGACGTTTACGGACGTAACGCCCAGTCACGTATGACTATTATTTTATACTGACCCTTGGTCGCCGTTTACGTCATCATGCCACCTATCAATCGATAGCACTTGATGAACGCAAGCATATAAAACAAGTTTCACGTCGATACCATAACCCTGAAAAAAGTTATGGCTCCTGGAATTTTACCCTTTGGTGACTACCTATAATCACCTCATATGCGATCATATCGCATTGTAATTCAAATTTGATAAAAATTTGAAAATTTTTTCAAAAAATTTTCGTTGTCACACAATAGCGTACATCAGGTTCTAGATTTGGTCGAACTAGTCTAAACTAGACGCACTAGTCTTGTTTACAATATGAACTATCCTAATAATTATGATAATGAGAATAATTCAACTTCTACTAGTCATATAAACATACTGAAAACGCCAAACTGTAGAGGAGCAAATTCTGTACTAGACTTGAACTTTTCAAATCTGTAAGACCTTTTATCCGGACGTTATGGCGCCAAAACGTCAAACATTTTGCGTTTATGCAGCTAAACACGATAACAATCTATTTTGACGTTTTTCTGCAAGTAAAACAAACATAACCGTAATGTTTTTGGTATCACCTGAAAGCTCTTTTTCTACCCTAACTAACAGTGAAAACTAGAACTTTTTACGCGGTACCTGAATAAAGTTATAGCCTAAAGTACGTCAAAATGACGCAATATTTAGTCAAAATATTTTGACGTTTTTCGGCATATAAGTCAGCGGTGACCTATAGCTTTTTTGGTATCAAATAAAAGCTCTAACTCTTAGGTATCCAACAGCGAAAACTAAATCCTTTTACGCGGTACTTGAAAAAAATTATGGCCAAAACAGTGGCAGTGGTCCAGTATTATTAATATTTCAAATGTATTTTGACGCTATTGTGAACATGTCAGCCAGAATCTATAGTTTGGTTAGTGTCAATTGAAAGCGCCTTTTCTGAACTATAGAACTGCGGAAACTATAAAAATTTTGGTGGACCCTAAAAAAAGTTATTCCCAAAACCGTGGTGGCTGAAAAACATCATTATTTGGTCAAAGACGATTTTCGGTATATAAGTCAGCGTTAACGTATAGCTTTTTTCGTATCAAATGAAAGCCTGTCTTCTGCCCTGTCTAACTTTGAAAACTAGAACCTTTTACGTGGTACTTGAAATAAGTTATGGTCAAAACTACTTTTTAGAAAAAAATTGTGTTCGAAAAAATTTCTCCTCTACTACTCACACCATAAACGTATTGAACAAAGTTCGAAAAAATTGAAATCGTTATAACTTGCGTCAACCTTGACGTAGAAACACAAAATTGACAGCATTCAACTCAGAATTGAAGGGGCTTTCGGATGATACCTCACATGACGTTCACGGACGCAACGGCCAGTCACGTATGACTATTATTTTTATACTGACCATTGCTCGCCGTTTACGTCATCATGCGACATATTAATCGATAGCTCTTGACAAGCGCAAGCATATAAAACAAAATTCACGTCGATACCGTAACCCTAACAAACGTTATGGCTCCTGGAATTTTTCCCTTTGGTGACTACCTATAATCACCTCATATGCGATCAAATCGCATTGTAATTCAACTTTTAACTAAATTTGAAAAATTTGTTAAACAATTTTCGTTGTCACACAATAACGTACGTCAGGTTCTAGATTTGGTCGAACTAGTCTAAACTAGACGCACTAGTCTTGTTACAATATGAACTATCCTAATAATTCTGATAATGATAATAATTCAACTTCTACCAGTCATATAAACATATTGAAAACGCCAAATTGTAGAGCTACATATTCTGCACTGGATCTGTAACTTTCAAGGTTGTAAGACCTACTATCCTTAAGTTATGACGCCAAAACGCCAAACTTTTTACGTTTTGGCAGCAAAACATGAAGTCGATCTATTTTGACGTTTTTCGGCAAGTAAGACAAATATAACCCTAATGTTTTTGGTATCACCAGAAAGCTCTTTCTCTGCCCTAACTAACAGTGAAAACTAGAACTTTTTACGCGGTACCTGAATAAAGTTACAGCCTAAAGTGCGTCAAAATGACGCAATAATTAGTCAAAATATTTTGACGTTTTTCGGCATATAAGTCAGCGGTGACCTATAGTTTTTTTGGTATCAAATGAAAGTTCTAACTCTTAGGTATCCAACAACGAAAACTAAATTTTTTTACGCGGTACTTGAAGAAAATTACGGCCAAAACCATGGAGGTGGTCCAGTATTATTAATATTTCAAATGTATTTTGACGCTATTGGGAACATGTCAGCCAGAATCTATAGTTTGGTTAGTGTCAATTGAAAGCGCCTTTTCTGAACTATCGAACTGCGGAAACTAAAAAATTTTTGGTGGACCCTAAAATAAGTTATTCCCAAAACCGTGGTGGCTGAAAAACATCATTATTTGGTCAAAGACGTTTTTCGGTATATAAGTCAGCGTCAACGTATAGCTTTTTTGGTATCAAATGAAAGCCCGTTTTCTGCCCTGTCTAACTTTGAAAACTAGAACCTTTTACGTGGTACTTGAGATAAGTTATGGTCAAAAGTACTTTTTAGAAAAGAATTTTGTTCGAAAAAATTTCTCCTCTACTACTCACACCATAAACGTATCGAACAAAGTTCGAAAAAATTGAAATCGTTATAACTTGCGTCAACCTTGACGTAGAAACACAAAATTGACAGCATTCAACTCAGAATTGAAAGGGCTTTCGGATGATACCTTACATGACGTTTAAGGACGCAACGGCCAGTCACGTATGACTATTATTTTTATACTGAGCATTGGTCGCCGTTTACGTCAGCATGCGACATATCAATTGATAGCTCATGACAAGCGCAAGCAAATAAAACACATTTCACGTCGATACCATAACCATAACAAACGTTATGGCTCCTGGAATTTTTCCCTTTAGTGACTACCTATAATCACCTCATATGCGATCAAATCGCATTGTAATTCAACTTTTAACTAAATTTGAAAAATTTTTTAAACAATTTTCATTGTCATACATTAACTTACGTCAGGTACTAGATTTGGTCGAACTAGTCTAAACTAGACGCGCTTGTCAAATTTGAAGTGAAATTGTCAAATTCAATTTTGAAGTAAAATTTAAAATTTTTTCAAAAAGATTTTATTGTCAAACACTGCTTGACCTCACGTTGTAGATCTAGTCTAACTAGTCTAAACTAGACGCACTAGTCTTGTAATAATTAATAGGATATAAACTATCCTAAGCAAAATGATAAATATAATAATTCGAATTTGAGTATGCCATTGAATAAATAAAGTTATGTGTGTTAACACACTTATGCGTATTAGCCAAAGTTAGTTCAAATTTTAAAATTGTTTAAATCTTTTTACCAATTTCATTAAATCAGCACAGTAACTTACCCATTTAGCGACGTTTTAAACGTAACCTTTCAGGAGCACCGGTGGCGCAGTGGGTTAGCGTGTGGTTTGTATGTAATATTTGTTACATCCATCCAGAGGTCCCCAGTTCGGTTCTGGGCCGGTGTTAGTTTTTTTCAATATTTAGACTTTATTGAAAAATCATAGTGCAAAAAATAAATCATCTTTGGTAATTCACATGAGATGCGCAATCTACTTCCAGCCAGTGGGATTCACTCAAAAATAGTATATGTCTTTAATCATGCTATTTAGGTACAATTGTAAATTTACTAAACTTTTTTTCGTCAAATTTAAAACGTTGTCGATAAATATATACTAAGCTATATCACCTCACGTTTTTAGACGAACCAGGCGCACTAGACTTGTAATATTAATATTAATAATAATAATAATAATAACGGACATGACAGATACAAAAGGGTTGCTTTTTGTTGCTTCGCAACTAGTCGGCAACCCAATAATAATAATAATAATAACGGACATGACAGATACAAAAGGGTTGCCTTTTGCTTCGCAAATTGGTCGGCAACCCAATAATAATAATAATAATAATAACGGACATGACAGATACAAAAGGGTTGCTTTTTGTTGCTTCGCAACTAGTCGGCAACCCAATAAGGTTTTGCGTATACCAAAAGAAAGAGCAAGTCATGCTTATTAACACAATTATACGCATTAGTCAAAATTGGTTCAAATTTTTAAATTTTCAAATTCTTTTTATCAATTTCATTAAATTACCGCAGAAACCTACCTATTTAACGATGTTTTAAACGCAAATTTTCAGAAGCACCGGTGGCGCAGTGGAGTAGCGTGTGGTTTCTACGTAATTTGTTACGGCAAACCAGTGGTACCCAGTTCGATTCTGGGCCGATGCAATTTTTTTATTTTTTCCTTTTTGATTTTTATAATAACAAAGATCGATCATCTTTGTAATTTCACGTGGTATTTGTAATTCTTTTCCAGCCAATAGAATTGTTCCAAAACTATATAGATATGCAAATGAGTTTAAAAATTAGTATAAAAGGGGGCAGAAAAATGTGAAGATCGTCAGTCTTGACTGACCAGCAAGCCGTCTAATTTGACGGCTTGCTATTTTTGTGAACTGCGGCCTTCTAGGAGGAAGGGTCGCAGTTCAACCCACGGGATTTCGGCTTTGGCCGTGGTAGGTCGCAGTTTTCAACCAAAATATTGGTTGAGAGCTGCCTAACAGTGAGTCCCTTGAAAGGTGACTGCTGTCAGCATTGGAGGCTGCAGCCTTCTCCTTTAAAGGTGACTGCAGTCAGCTTCAAGAAGCTGCTGCTTTGTAAGCTTCACAGTGTAAGCTGTAGCAGCTAACTCTTAGGTTGACTAGCGTGGTCAGATTCGTCAAATTTGACTTAGCGTGTGTTTAATCAGGTGTCAATCAACAGATTTGAAAATGATTTAAAATAAAAAATAAGCCGTTTCTGAATAGTGAGTAGCTACGTAATTTCGAATTTGCATTGAGCAGACAAATCTGAATGGGTACTGATATATCCAACTGTAACTACTCAGAAACGGCTTACTTATATCAAAAGTAATTTGTGGTCATGTAACGTCGTCGCCTCAAGTCACCCCTCACTCGACAGTTCTGACAATTTCTTCATAAATGACGTTAAAATTTTTGCAGTATCACAATGTTATGATTCCTGAAAACACTTCCGAGAAGGGCTGACTACACAGCGTGCACCGTGTGTAATCAAATTGCTAATACTTGCATTCATACTATATTGGCTAAATTTATGAAATAATAAATGAACTCAATGAATCAATCTGATCTGGTCGAACTAATCTAAACTAGACGCACTAAACTTGTAATAATAATATTAATATTAATAAATAATAATAACGGACATGACAGATACAAAAGGGTTGCCTTTTGCTTCGCAAATTGGTCGGCAACCCAACAAAAAAAACAACATCAGGAATATGAATACAATGGGTTGCACCCCTGCTTCGCGGGGGGTCGGCAACCCAAAAACTTAAAATACTTAAGAGACTTCAAAATTTACCGCTTCATATCAAAGGCCCGCACCGTTCCATCCAGAGATGAGGACAGGACAGACTTTCCAGCCTGGGTCCAAGCCACGTCCGTGATGCCTCCGCTGTGCTCGCTGAGGGTGACCGTGCAAAAACCACTCACTACTGACCACACTTTCACCTAAAAAACAAACTATTGACTTTACAATATCGTCATTATCATTATGATATCGTCACTTGTCAGTCATTGCACGTTTTCAAGTGTTAGTTGAAGCAATAAAACCTCAGTGACTCATAATACTGATAGATCTGTGTGATATTTTTTGACTTGACACTCCTCAGTATGATAATATTGAGAGTCAGCAAACAGAAATTAAGTACCACGGAACTTATCCTTACGATGTCATATTATGCCATTCCAAAAACGGATTCAAATTTTTGGCTTACGGACACAGATAAGTAGTTTGACCTATGCGCTCCCCCTTACTTTTCCATCCTGACCCCCCGTGGCAATCTGCAGGCCATCCGGGGAATAGGCCAAACACTGCATATTATTGAAATGTCCCTGTTGTTTGAGAATGTACTGTTCCGACTGCCATTCCCACACCAACAGCTGTCCCAAAGTCCCACAGCCAACACCAATCCAGTCCCCGCTGGAATTCAGGACGACACTGTCCACGCTGTGCTCGGATATGCTGAAACGACAGATAAGTTTTATGAATACTATATTCTGTGCGTTCATGCGAAAAATTTAGGAAAAAACCAAGACCTGCGGCTGCAATAATAAAAATACAAGTGGTGCCGTGATTGTTGTTTGCAGAAGTTGAACGGAAATATGGAAGTACGGAAGTTAAGGATACTTATTTCGCAAGCACCCATGATCAACTAAGAAGTTTGGATTCTACACAAATACTAGTTTTTCGACATTCTGAGCCCCCCTGATTGACAATTTGGATATCTTAGGTAACGGCCAAAAATATGCTAATAAAATAATAGCCATCAGGGAAAAGACGTATTTTAGTAAAACTTAACTATTTTAGTAAACCACGATTAATATTATGTTCAAGCCCTACGATTAAAACTGCGCTGGGCCGTGGTACCACCACAAAAAAAAAAACCACCAAAAACAAACAAAAAAAAAAAAAAAAAAAAAAAAAAAAAAAAAAAAAAAAAAAAAAAAAAAAAAAAAAAAAAAAAAAAAAAAAAAAAAAAAACCAAAAAAACCAAAATAAAAAAAACAAAGAAAGAAGAAAGAAAGAAAGAAAAGTTTATTCTTGTTAGCAAAATAAGGATTGACAGAAAAACAAACAATCACGCAAATTAAAATAAATCACAACACAATATAATATTATAGAAAAAAAACAAGAAAAGGACAAGGGAAGGACCATAACTGGTCAGCTAACACCCCGCCCCCGCAAAAAGCTAGACAAATCAAACTTCGCTAATCTGATGCGAAAAGAATCTACCGATCTGGCATTGACGATTTCATTTGGCAGCGAATTCCAAATGGTACATACTCGATATTTAAAAAAGGAAAGTAATAAGTTGGACAAAACTGGTGGGTTAGCCAGACGTAGCTGATTACATCTATAAGATTCAGCAGGTGAATACGTAAAAAAGTCGTCGAACGCTAGATCAGATCTACCTTTAATAATCTTAAATGTCAGAACAAGATCACGTTCTAGACGTCTGTATTCTAAACTACGTAACTTTAGTACGTTCAATCTATCCTTATATGGGAGATCACTTAAACCAGGTATGCGTTTTGTGTAACTTCTCTGAACACGCTCGATAACGTCTATATCACGTAACAAGTACGGGCTCCAAACTTCCGTACAGTACTCAACTAAAGGTCTAACAAAAACAGTGAACATGCTTACTAAGAACGAGCGGTCACGACTAGTAAACGAACGAAAAATACGAGACCCCATGAAGAATGCTTTCTTTGAAACAGTTAAACAGTGATTAGAAAATTTAAAATTATTATTGATCAGTACACCGAGATCCGTGATTTTATCTACAATGGTAAGGTCACAGTTGCCCAGGCGATACACAGGAGGATTTACAAATGTGCCAAGAATAAAAACAGAACACTTTTTTGTGGCAACTGGAAGTTGCCACTGAACGGACCATTCGTAAACTCTCTCAAGATCGTCCTGTAACAACGGTGATGCACCCTCAGCATCAGTTTCAATGAAAAGCTTCGAATCGTCAGCGTACATGACCATTTTTGAGTTCATAACACAATCAAACAGATCATTAACAAAAATAGTAAAAAGAACCGGTCCCAACAGTGTTCCCTGGGGTACACCGCTGGTCACAGCAATAGGATGGGATACAGAGTCTTGTAGACAGACAACCTGTGTTCTATTTCTCAAAAAAGCAGAAAACCAATCTATTAATTGTCCAGAAACACCAAAAGCAGCTAGCTTATGAATTAACTTGTTGTGTGAAACAGAATCAAAAGCCTTGGAGAAATCAAGATAGCAAACATGAACCTTCTTCTTCTTCTTTAAACTGTAACACCAACTGTTAAGAGTATATAACAAGTTACTGGTAGTGGACTTATTTTTAACAAAACCGAACTGCTTTTCAGATAACAGCTTATTTATACTCAAGTGATGCACGAGAGTATCTCTAACAATACTCTCTAGAACTTTACAACACACACACGTTAAGCTTATTGGCCTATAATTTTGTGGAGAGCTGCTATCACCTTTACGCTTGTAAACAGGGATAACACGAGCCTTCAGCCACTGTCGTGGTAGGATCGCAGTTTCTAAAGAAGCAGTGAAAATTCTACTTAACGGGTAAGAAACCGCACCGGCCACATGTTTTAATAAAAATGCTGGAAAATTATCAGGCCCAAAAGAAAGCGTCGGCCGTAATTTTCTTAAAGCATTCTCAACTTGTACAGATGTGACAGACAGCGAGCTAAGTCTTGCAGCTGTTTTACAGCTGAAAGGGGGGAGCACCCCGTTATCATTCGTGAAAACAGACGCAAAATGCTTATTGAAAACGGATGCTTTCTCAGACGCAGTAATATGCTGCTGGCATTCATAAATAAGGGAAGGGATACAGTCCCGTGACGTTAACTTATTATTTACGTATCTGAAAAATTTACGCTTATCAGCAGATTTCAGGCAAGCATTTTCTGCATCATGGACATCTTGTTTTCCAAGAGAATTTGCAGTAGAAGCAGCACGTTTATACTGTACGTAAGATTCGCGAGTACGTGCAATTTTATATTTTCGCCATGTGGCTTTTTTATGAGCGTACGCCCGTGCGGTATGATATGACCATTTAAATTTCTTTTTCGGAACATGCTTCGGAATGAATAGTTCGATAGCATACGACAAAACATGGGAAAATACCTCCCATAATTTTTCAACGCTGAAAGTATTAGATATAAAAAGACAAAACCCAAAAACACAAACAAACACCAAAAAAAAACACCCTACTGCTGTGCGTCGGCCATTCGCCCCCCCCTCTAGGTTTGTGTACAGATTGGGAATTTCGACAAGCTCCCCTTTTTTTAATACGTCTCCAAATTAATAAATTTGAACTAACTTTTTATAATTTCAATTTTTCATGACAATCTCCGCCTTCTGCAATTTCACACTGAATCTGCCCCTGCCTAGTACATATTTAAGCTGTTTGTGTTTTAACACCTTATCATTTATGCTTGGCCCGTGGCTACACGAACAAACATAACAGCATATATTTTATCATTTTATTATCGTTGTTAAATACACATGACCCTTGCTAGAATCTAAACGCAGTGCCCCATCTGTAGCTTCATTTTACCATGCACCTAATTTAGTAGATCGATCTATGTATATAAAATACCAATATACATATTCAGGCATTTTTTTAAACAAAACTTTATGGGGGGGGGTGCACCAAATTCACGATGAAACATTATATTTAGAAGAAAAAAATGGTTATTATACGCTATTAATGCTACGCTTTTATACGCTATTATAGCTACACATTGATACGAAAGTTAGTTTTACCAACAAAGTACACAAAATTCCTAGCAAAACGACATCGCTACAGTTAAAAAGTTGCTAAAACTTCCTTTCGGAAACAAATTTTGGGCTATTGGGGTCGCGACCAAAATGGGTGGGGGCTTCCAGACCAAATGAATGGGGCCTCCGGACCAAATGGGAAGGGCGCCCCCTAATCCCCCCCCCCCCGCCGACCGCCCCCCACTAAAAATATGCCATACGGAATTAGTGTTTATATACACTGAAAAGAAAACAACAATCAATAATTCTATTAAGTCAGCAAAAGCTTACATCATAAGTTTTGTCATCGTCAAAAAAGCAGGAAACAATAGAGCTTGTGTGCCCCCCGATGGAACAAATATACAGATTGCGATATCGAGTTGCCCCACAGACCCGTGTCAGAGAGTCTGCCGATCCGACGGCGAATATTCTAAACAGAGGAACGCAAAAATATTATATATCAGAATAAGGCAGCATATAACTTAGTTGCAGGTGCAGGCAGTGGCGAATCTAGGGGGAGGGGGTAGCCCCCCCTGAAATTTTGGCCGAAATTTTTCCTACGTGAAATAGTAATAGTATATACATAAGGGTCTCCCATAGTAATGGAGCTAATCATAAAGTTTAAGTACGCAAAAGTAGCGTGTTTATGCAATGATTACATTTATACGCTTTATAAGCATTCGGTATATATACTACGGCAATTGTTACTTCGCGACAATCTTTAAATCTAAATATCATGACTTCAAAAATGAAGTGCTTATTAAATGCTCCCTTGATGCAAATCATGTCAGAAACATAAATTTATACAATGCGCAACTTCTTTCATGTATTACATATTCAGTATACGTACGTATATACTCATCTCTCTACTGAAAGAATGTTATATTTTAGCTATGGATTGCAAAATCTAGTCAAAACAAACCCTAGCATGTATCCCAAAACATTAAAACAAAAACCTACAAAAACAAACCTAGGCGTCTGAAAGTTGCACAACAAAACATGGTTTACGGATATCAAAATGTTCCGATGACGATAATGCAAAAGAACCAGCAAATTAAACTCTGGCCAAAACATGCTGGCCCCTGAGACAAAATGAAACAGTGATTTCATTACGAAAAGAACGAATTTCAGGCACCAAGAGTACAGCGACGAGCGAATAGTCGCAAAATTCAGACCACCTATTATATCTCAGGGCTCAGCAATTTTTGGCCAGACTTTATACAGATGATTCTATTTATAGTTCTAGAAGTTTTTCTACAATCCAAAAATTTGGCACGACATTTCACACTGACGGCGAATTCCTAACATGGACTTACGCAATAAACTAAATTTTGTTTAGCTACTAGCTTATCTCAAACTTGTGCTAAGTTTGGGCAATACTGGAGTGTGTTATAACGACTTCGTACAATAAATTGTTTGTTTTTATAGAATATTTCATGAGTTATTGTCAAACCAAATAATATATTAACTCAATCCGTTGAATCCATGTTAAGAATTAGCTCTTGATAACAAAGTTGGCTGATTCTATTACTTGGAATCAGTACTCCAACGCAGACAAGTTGTGCTGTCTTTGGCCACGTGATAAGTGTTCTCCAGGTAGAAAGGGTTGTTGTCGATCGCACCCAATTGATCAGGGTCTGGAGATCGATAAATTTGAACATCGTTGGCACGACAGACAGCAAAAAACCTGAACAACAAATAAATAATAAGTTTTCATTTTAGCTTCATAGCAACAGCGATTTAATGTAACCAAATGAATTATTGGCCCGGAGGACAAACAAGACCCCCCCCCCCCGCCCCCCCAGAAGGCATCGTCACACCTAGCGATCGACCGGAAGCTCCGGCTCCGGCCGGATTCGAGCCTCCGGCTCCGGCAAAAAAAGTGCCGGAGCCGTAGAATTTTCATTGTTCAAACTTTGGCAAAAAGTTTAAATTTTGAGAAAAAATCACAAGGTTAACGAAGCGGTTACTCGGTTACAGTACTTATATTACTGGCAGTAATTGTAATGGACGTGACTACCCTTCTCTAGCATTATGTATTTTTACGTCTCCAATTGACTAAACTCGGCCTAAAAATCAAAATTTTCTCACACTTTTTTTCCAGGGGCTGCCGCCCCCAGACCCCTATAGACTTGTAACTTTGTACGTAACTTAGTGATTTGAACTGAACTTGACTTTTAGCTGTGATATTTTCGGCCTGTCAAATTTAGTACAATGTTTGCATGTGCTGTTATTTCGCAAATTTGTGTGTTAAAATAGCAAAAAAGTTCATTTTTACCCGTTAGAAAAAAATCGAAAAGTCATTCCCCCTAAAGTTTTTTCCTGGCTACGCGACTGATTTATGCATAATTACAGGGGTCGGGGGGCCGGTAATTCCCGGAAGCTAGGGACATTTACGGCATTGTATCTTCTACAAAGTGCAATCTTTTCCAAATTTTTCTATTTTTTTGGGAGTATATACGCTTTTTGACAATTTTGCAAGGTTTGACTGAAAGGGGGAAGTTCAGACGGACATCCTGGACAACCCCCTCCCTCTGACTCCTGACTAGCGAACGACCGGAGGTAAAATTTTGCCGGAGCCGGAGCCGGATACAAAATGCCGGAGCCGGAGGCAGTGTTTTACAAAAAAATTTCAATTAGTAAAAAATGTTGACAATTGTGAAAAAAATTTCAATTTTTTTCTAAACAGCATTTTTCAATGTTTCAACAGTCACGCCCCATTTCTATACATACGTCTTTACACACTCATACGACCACTGGCCACTGACTGGTCCCTTTTTTGGTGATCTCACAAAAAATTTTCATCAACATTGATAACAAAGTCAAAAATTTGGTCAAATTGACCAGTATGGCATTTTGACTGCGGTGCCAAGGGCAGGTGTCAGGAGTCAGAGGGAGCTGGTTGTTCAGGCCTTCAGGGTGTCCGTCTTGCAAAACTGTCATATATATACGTATATATGTATATAAGAATATATAAGAATATATATATAAGAATATATATACGTATATAAGAATATATATATACACCCAAAAAATAGACAAATTTGGAAAAGATTGCACTTTGTAGAAGATAAGACGCCGTAAATGTCTGTAGCTTCCGGGGATTACCGCCCGCCCCCTTCCCCGACCCCTGTAATCTAGGCGTATATCAGTCACGTTGTAACCAGGAAAAAATATTTAGGGGGAATGACTCGATTTTTTGTAATGGGTGAAAATTAACATTTTCGCTATTTTAACACAAAAATTTGCGAAATAACAGCACATGCACATGCAAACATATTTGACCGGCCGAAAACATCAGAGCTAAAACTCAAGTTCATATCACTAAGTCACATAGTTACAAGCTTATAGGGGTCTGGGGGCGGCAGCGTGAGTGTGAGAAACTTTTGATTTTTCGGCCGACGTCAATTGGACACGTAAAAATACACATTGCTAGAGAGGGGTAGTCATCTCCGTCACAACTGGCAGTAATATAAGTACTGTAATCGACTAACCGCTTCGTCAATCTTGCGATTTTTTCTCAAAATTTGAACTTTTGGCCAACTTTTTAACATTGAAAATAGACCGGCGCCGGCACTTTTTTTGCCGGACCCGGAGCCGGAGCCGGAGGCTCAGAATGCGGCCGAAGCCGGAGCCGGAGCCTCCGGTCGATCGCTACTCCTGACTACGCCCTTTCTTACACCGCAGTCAAAATGCCATACAGGTCAATTTGATCAAATTTTAGACTTTTTATAAATGATGAAAATTTTTTGTGAGATCACCCAAAACCGGAACCAGTCAGTGGCCAACTACTGGTCGTATGAGTGTGTAAAGACATACATATGTATAGAAATGGGGCGTGACTGTTGAAAAATTAGAATGCTGTTTCTAAAAAAAATGAAATTTTTTCACAATTAATGTCAACACCTTTTACTAATTGAATTTTTCTGAAAAACACTGCCTCCGGCTCCGGCATTTTATATCCGGCTCCGGCATTTTATATCCGGCTCTGGCTCCGGCTCCGGCATTTTATATCCGGCTCCGGCGGCAAAATTTTACCTCCGGTCGTTCGCTCATCACCCCCCCCCCAGACAGGTGCTTCACCCCCCCCCAAAAATGTTTATAAGGTACTCACGACGGCAAAATTACTGGCTCACGAAGGTAAAATGGTGGTTCACGGAGCAAAAATGGGCGGAAACGCTGCTCCGCACCTCCCCTCCCCCCGGTGCCTCACCCTCCCTTAACAGAGTGGGGCATCGGCTATCTGCCCGCGTATGCTCACGACGTCAAACTCAGAGACTCACTGCCCGCCCTAGAATTGTCTACCTGTTCACGTATGTTAAGGATTCTTTACCTAACATCCAGACTCATTTCTCAAACGTACAAGCAGCCCCATACTGCCACATTTTCTGGTTCAACTTATGCTACTTAAAAACAGTGGGGGTTCTGCATACGCCAATCCCACCCGGATCGATTTTACTCCAAATACTTTTCAAAATATCGACCACAATCGAAATCGGTAGGCGTTTGATAGAAGGTACTCCCTCCACAGCACCTGAGGTAACTATCCAAAAACTCACCTGCCATCGGGACTGAATTTCAGACTGGAAACAGGCTTATTGAATCGAATCCTGTGAAGAATATACCCACTGTGAATGCTGATGTACAAACCTTCGCCATCTAAAAAAATATGACAAGAAAGCTATATACGTCTTGTTCTAGATCCCATTTAGAAAAACATATTGGATGCAATGGATGCAAATCAGTATTCTAATACAACAAAACGAAAGGGTCACCGAGTAAAAAATAAAAACATCGTAGTGGTTACAAAACCACACATGTAAGAAAGGGTGGATCCCTCCTCAGAAATCTAAAACACTGGGGGGGGGGGAAGCTCCAGAAACTGTGGACAAAAGTGAATGAAAAGACGGACGGCAGCTTTTCTCAAGTTTTGCTAAATTTTGGATATTTCGGTGGATCAGGGGGAGAGCCCCCAGATTTTGACACTGTTGCAATTATGATTATAAGCAAGTCGAAAAGTAAACTGAAGCAGGCTCTGAGTAGCTTTAGCTTCAAATGGTTTCGTGCGTCCATCTGTTGCTGTTGACTTACGCTCATTGACAGCAAAGAGAATGTGATTTTTAGGATCCAAATCAATCACGACCACGTTGAATTGAGATTCGATTGGCAAAGTTTCTGATCGATGGCTGAAAAGTGAAGAAAGCAAGCCATTTAATATTATTTTTCGCTGCACAAATTTCGTTACACTGCGTAATTACGAATTCTTTCCCCAAAAAACCTTACGATTCACACGCTGCTATTGTCCACAGTGGCGAACGGACACGTTTTACTATCGCTTACACTTGTGCGTGTCTTTTTACTTAGCGTGTCTTTTACTTCACATTGCAGCACTTTGCTGTTTTACAATTGTCCGTAAGGAAATGTGTATAAGCCGGAACTAAAAAAAACCGCCACAGATACACCTACAAATTTTTGCACATTCATAGACATCTTTCAGGTCAGTTAGACTCAGTTTAATTACCAAAATTGCCGTCTATGGTCATTACTGAATATAAACAAACAATTGAACTGCGATACACGAAGCTACACCTAAATGCTTACTCTTTCAAATTGTAGAAGCTGACTCGATTGCCAACAGGACTTAGCAAGGTGTCGCCGTCATTTGAGAAAACCAAGGTGCCTTTATGGTAAACAGTGCCAAGAAGATTGGAGAACTATAACAAACAAATAAGCAGTCGCTATAAGTTACTATCATCCGTTTTGCTAGCTACAAAAATATATGCACCAGCACAAGTTATGCACATAATCAGCTTAATTTCCATGCCCAACATATCACCTACCTTAATCCACCATCCGATTAACTAATCTTAATAACAAAAAAATTATCGACCATTGAGTGATCTGTCAAGGTCAACTAAGCCGACAAGTTTTGGTAGATGGTTTATTTTGGTGACGGGTTGCGACTGGCCGGAAAATCGACTGGATTTTGTGGGTGCGGACAATGCCGACAAGATCAATTTCTGTTTGCGGTTATGCCACCAAGAGTACATAATAAGGTCTCACTCTATGGGAAGAAGAGTAAGCACTCTAGCCTGCCTGTGTTGTAGTACAGGCATGGGATGCGCCTGGTCGTTTTCAGGCTACATGTTGACATTCTGTGCAACATGTGGCAGGCCAATCACAAGCCAACTCCTATTCTCTGATTGGCAGACGCCTGTGCACGTGCTCCAATCATAAAACGGGGATAGGGATAAAAGGTTAATAACTCATTATTCATTTATAGTCTGCTTGCAAAAACATTAAAGAAGGTTTGCAAAATACCTTTGGGGATATTTTGGCAAACTTTCAGCGAAATTGATTGAGAAACTTTTAAGAAATTGAGAAAAGTTTATATCTCAAAAGTTTCTCAATCAATTTCGGCTGAAAGTTTGTACCAAAATGCTGTAAAAGGTATTTGCAAACCTTTTTGAATGTTTTTGCAAGCAGACTTTGAATAAATAACAGGGATGTCTGCGGATGTCACTTTTTTCGATATCCGCGGATGCGGATGTTCACTCCTAACATCCGCACGGATGCGGATCTTTTTCGAATAACGTTAACAGGGGCGGTTCCAGGATTCCGACCAGGGGGGGGGGTGCAGTTTCGAAATTTTTTCGGTTTTTCCTATGGTTTCGCATTGTTACGGTACCCGTTTAAGTACATCGTGGCGTTAGTAATGACATCAAAACTACAGTAGAGCACGAAAACAATAGGTTGGCAGGGGTTTGAGGGCGGCAGCCCCCACAAAAACTGAAGATTTTTCAATTTTTAGACCGAATTTGGTCAATTGGAGACGCATCCGAAATTTTTTGTGTAAAAATTCATTTTTGGGAAAAAAACTACGGAGGGGGGATTTTGAGGGTATATATACGCCCTTGAGACTGCGCCCATGGAGGAGAGACCAGCCCTAAGGCAAAACCCTTCACAAACTCCAGGTACCTTCCCACGTAACTTGTTTAACAGCAAAAAATTTTGGGCACCTCCCGGCTCCCCCGCTTTGTTGAACGACCGCCCCCCCCCCCCCCTGAGTCACCTGATTTACGACCCCGATTCATTTTTTTGACAACCTTTGACAATTGACATC